>JAHZMT010004603.1:0-11358 GCA_027743785.1 Sinhomidia bicolor | reverse complement strand
ACATATATATACATGTGTATTCCTTATTTGTTGGGAACGGAACTTGCAGAAAGCAGGGCAAAGAGAATGCTTATAGTTTACAGAAAGGTTGAAAATGGAAGCACTCGGTGGTATCGGCAGCTCAGCTCGACTCGGTGCTTCGTTCTTTCATGGATTTTGATTGCGTAATGTGCATGGAGTTGAAATCCGATCCGAACCCTTCTTTCGTACCGTGCAGGCAATGTTTCCCTTTCCCTTCTTTCTTTGAGTTGTCGCGATGGTGGTGGGTGATATTTGTGCCAAGTGTTTTTGATGTTTCTGTGTAGGCAACATGCATATATGACAGAACTCAAGAGACGCCTTCGATTTTGTTGTATGATGCTAGCGAGCAAACAACAGGAAACCTCTTTTCCAGCAAAGCAATACTAAATACATGTCCCAATATAGAACCTGTTTTTTATAAGGGATATTTTTATGCTCCTTCGATGCTTCCCATAACTTTCTTTTCTTATGCATATCCTCGTCATCATGCATCACAAAAAAAGTGCCACTACTGTTACTACTATTGCTTTTTGTGATGATTCAACTAAACGAAACACTCTCGAGAAATTACGTTGGAGTTACCCAGATACCCTCATGCACAACAAGAGATACGGATTGCGTCCATTATTGCAGTACAGTTTTCTCTAATGTGTACTAATTTAGTACGTAATTGTATCCGAAAAGAAAGACACTTGCTTTGCCAAAAAGGTTTTAATTTCTGCAAACAGTGTAATTTTTACTTATTTTAAAACTGAGACAGTAATGTGAAAATTAATTCAATCATGAATATTCCGTGTCCCAATGAGGACGAAGACTTTCCCGTTTTTAAAGCGGGCCCTCCATTACCTATTCGTACAAAAACGAAACCTAGTTGTAAAATAAAAGGAGTCCCACTAAAAGCACCACAACCGGGATCTTATCGAAGTTCTCCAAAAGGCAGTGTAGCTGCTCCACCCACAAGCAGTACAGAAAGTAAAGTTAAGCAGTACATTGAAAAAGTGAAAGCCAGTGATGAACTGGGAAGAAAAAAGCGGATTCGGCCAGAACAAATGTTAAGTTTAGAGGAGTTATATCAAGTGAATGTAGCGTCTGAATCCAAGGGCGAACAATCAAGTAATTATGCACCAACTGGTAACCAAGACTTGTCATTGACAGACGTGCAAGATAAATTGCGTGAAACTTTAAGAATTGTGAAAGAGAAAGATGAGCTGATAAATAAGTTGAGGGAGAGCTGTCACGATCTGGCAATAAAATGTGCAGATGCAGAGAATCGCGTAGATGAGCTTAGATTTTCCTATGGAAGGTCATCGCTATCTGTGTGCAATGATAAAGAAGGCACAAATTTACACAGAAATAAATGTTCTGAACAAAATCTTCCGCAGAATTCTGTTTTTGGACCTCCAAGAAGATGTGTGTCTGCGGAAGGTTTGCATAACTGTGGTGTTAGTGAGGAGAATTGTGAGGTGAAGGGAAGGGAGGAGGAGGAGGAGAAACAAATTAAAATTGACAAAGCCACTGAAACCAGTTGTGAAGTAATGAAATATGACGCGCATACGCAAATAGAAATTCCCACAACATGTACCATAGCTCCGCGGAATAATGACAGGGTGTCAGAACAAGAAGTTGGAGAATGGGAAACGGAAGAGGATATACTTCAAGAGACATGCTCCAATTGGTTGGAAAAGGTTACACATTAGCTTTTTAACAAAATTTAAAAGGATGCTTATTAATGCACAATGTAGTGCGATATACTAATCGAGACAGACAGTGCAGTGTTTACCTGATTTTCATGTTCGTTTTCATTCCATCCTTTTTTACAACTTAATGGTCACCGATAGTGACTTTAGTGTCAAATCAATGGTTGTTGGATTTGACTATTTGACTTTAACATTTTTATTATTGGCATGAATGCATGTGTTTTATACCTCATCATAAATAATTGCAATGATTTTCTTTATCCTTAATTTGCAACTTTGTACTTAAGTTCAAACCAAATTTGCTTCTTTATAATGCGTAATACACAGATGAAATATTGGATTTGAACTTGAACTAGTCATGCATAACGAGAATTATCACTTTCTCCAGGTACAAAATTGGAAGACTGATTCAACTTTCAATCTAAGTCAAGATTCTGGAGGGGACAAAGATAGTGGTTTCAGAGGCTCTTCCGCAGAAATCGACGCTGAGTCAATACTAAAGCGAAACTCTTCTACCGCAAAACCACTCCGAAAATGCCATGGGCTACTTAAACCTCCTATTCCACACCGACACATAAGCGCTCAATTGCCGCAAATGTCAGCTTCTTCAACCACGACAATCACAGCACCGCCAGAAGTATGCAATCACCATCATCATCCTCATCCACAGAATCTCGAAGAAGAGCACTCGGCCCAACAACACTTTTGGCCCAGCTTCAGTAGTTCTCAATCTCATTTTCATTTGAATAATTGTCACAGTGCAAACTTTCATAGTGATAGCACAAAAGCCAAATCCTTATTTTATGAAATGGCAGAAATTGATCGAAACAAGTATGCCTGTTTTAAAGAAGGTTGTCTTAACAAGCAACGTCGTTCCGACCGGCTGGGAGGAGCTAAATCGTTAGATTTACTTTATATGCCTCCACAACCAGCATCACATCCCACGACCGAAGAGCTACGCAGTCTTATCGATAGCTCGTTTGACCCCCCTGAGCTTATCTTAAAGTCCTATTTAAATGCTCAGCAAAGGTCTGTTGACAAAAAGGTTAAAATGCTTGGACCTCTTTTGGATGATACCACACAAGTAGCTCTCAGATTAAAAATGAAATCTGAAAGGCTTGCCAAAATGCTGCATGACGCATGCACTTTAGAGTAAAAACGTAAAATACGCCATATACGCATATAAGATCGATGTCAATGCAACGCAATACGCACAAAAAAGTATTCCTGGTGGACCAGAACTTCTGGTGGTGTTGAATAATATTCATTTCATGGAACAGCAACTTTCACTTGATTTTGTACTTTTTGCTGTATTTTTTAATATATAAAGAGTGGTGGCAGTGAATATTTCTCCACATGTGGAGTCCAACTACACAATAAATTGTCAAAATTGATAATATGCAAATTGTCATCATAAGTTTTTAAATTATTTCTTTGTCACTTCAAATTCTTAGCGTATTCACCGTTTCTTTGTTTGTCATAAATGAGATTGCCAACAACCTTTCAAGTACAATTTGTGAATGTTGTGATGCTTCGTGCTTCACACATATGACAATTTAAAGCAATATTACCTACATGTGTACGTCAAGTTTAAAAAAATAAGCAAAATTGGATAATTAAATGAAAACGCAGTAATGAAATAGAAATTTCTATTTACAGAAATTCGGATTGAATTGCATTCTTTATTAGCCTAGTTTAACTGCACCAAAATAAACAATTACATAATAATATTCAAGAGTATCAATGTAAGTTTATTTTATTAAATTTGTTTCTTGCAGAGATTTGTGATCTCTGGTTTTCTAATCTCAAAAACTTTTTAAATGGTCAAAAAACACAATGTTAAAAATTCGAGAGTGAATAATAATATTTTAGAATGATAGATGAGGTGAGGTGTTCGTGTTACTGAAAAAATTACCAAATTATTGATTGTTAAATATATTTAATATACACTAGTATACTAATAGCATATAGAGTACTTATCTTGTAAAAAGAACATTTATGACAATGCGAAATAGCGAATTAGAAAAGGTAAGATTTATTGACGATTATTTGAAAAAAAATGTAAAAACGTATGAAAATTTGTACGAACTATACTACTGATACATCATACAACTAAATAAAAACATTACATTACATTACCTATGTATTCGATTCGATGTATTTTTATTGAGTGAAAAGAAAAAAATAAATGAAAATTTTAACTATGAAACTGCAAAGTCAAATAATTAAAAGGCTGTTTGCATTCACATTTTTTGCAATGTTTTCGTTTTACATTCATTCATTCATTCCATTGTTCATGGCCCCAAACGGAAGGAGAATTGACACGACTCCGTTGCGTTGTTCAAGGTTTCAAGGAAGAGATGGAACTGATGGTTTAAAAAAGTACTGTAAACTGTACAATTAGGCAGCTAATCTATGAAAGACAACAAACCCAAGAATAAGAATCTTTTTGCATACTTTTGTAAATATAAAGTTGTTCTATCTAATTTTAAAAATGAAAAAGAAAGCCATTTTTTCTTTACCCAGCATCTAGATAGAACAATACGTCAAATAAGTACGTACGTAAATATTTACTATTTGCGCACATACAACTCAGATCCCAGTCAAATGATATATTTGTGTATTGCTCGGAAATCGGACTGTTGCCCCAATCCATTGTGCCGGGATGCTGTAAACAACATGACACGTTTAAATGTTTTGCTCATCATCTGTTTAACACACGTAAATACAAACAGCTTGAGTACTGTTTTTGACAGGTATCTTATCTTCATGCCATTTGCCATTACTTCTCAACAATTTTGCGGACTTTCTCTTTTTATTCTCATTCAATTTATAACAATAATACTACTCAATAATTCAATTACCCTAATTACTACAATGGAAGGATAAATTATAGCGTATATTTGTGCACGTACAATACACTATAGTAGTGTAGTGTGTGTATATGAGTGCTTTTTTGAGTTAATCATTACAGTACAGATTTACAGACAGACACTTTATTTTTTCATCATCAAATGGACAAAAGTTATCAGGGCAGATTTTAACAAAACTTTTTGACTTTTGAGCTGCTTATTTATTTGCATTTGAAAAGTACAACTGGAACTAAATCAAAATGTCGCTCAGAGAGAGACAGCTAAGTAAGTAGACGGTGGATACTAAATCAAATTGCTTGCTTAATAAAGGTCACGGTCAAGAGATGTCAGAGATTGGGTGTTAAAAAACATTCAACATTGTATTTCATTTGTTTTTACAGGCAGTCTTTTGTCTATGTTAAATCTCAATAACTCGTCTTCAGAGCAACTTGTGGATGTTTCCGAACCGGTATGGAAGATACTAGTGTTTGATAAAACAGGACAAGATATTTTAGCACCTTTAGTCAGCGTAAAGGAATTGAGGGAACATGGCGTTACACTGCATATGTTAGTAAATTTTTAAAGTTTCCAAAAAATATGTTTGATTTGATATTTTCATTAATAGAAACTATTTGCGTTTTTAGTGCGCTAAATGCGGTTCACACGAAGGATATAGACAGCAGACTATACGGTTCCTTCTATTTTAACTTTATTAATCCTATCGCTAGATCGAAAATAGAAGACTTGGCTAATGCTGCCATACAATCAGGAGAAGCAAAGAGTGTGCAGAAAGTGTATGACCAGTATTGCGATTTTATTTGCTTGGAAGAAGATTTTTTTGTCACAAGTGGAAGTACTGGATCATTTTATGGTAACTTTTTAAAAACATGTTTTTAATATCCCATTCGATAGACTTTTGATGTTTTTAAAACTACTCATAATTGTATTGTGGATTCATTAAAGCAATTGAACGTTGTATATTGAATAGGTTTAAATACTACGACTGCGCCAGATACTGAATTAACTCAAACACTGGAAACGCTAACAGACACATTATTTAGTGTGTTAGTACAACTACAGCAAATACCGATAATACGTGCACCAAGAAACACCGCTGCATCGATGGTGGCAGAATCATTAGATAAGAAACTTCGTGATCATCTTCGGGATCCTAGAAATTGCTTGTTTACAACTTCTCATAGTCGACCATTGTTAATAATCTACGATAGAAATCTTGACCTTCCAACTTGTCTGACTCACTCATGGAATTATCAGTCATTGGTCCACGATTTACTTGGAATAAGTAAAAATCAAGTGAAATTAGAAGAAAATGGAGTGATGAAGACTTATGACCTTGATGGGAGAAGAGATACATTTTGGGATGGACTCAGGAGTGCCCCATTTAACCAGGTTGCTGAAGCCATTCAAAATGAACTTGAAGAGGTAAAGCGTGCTGAGGATGAGGTTCGTCGCTTAAAAGTAGAAATAGGAGGTGTAGATGAGCTTAATGACGATTTAAGTGGTAATACCAACCGCTTAAGTAACGCCATTAAAGATTTGCCAGCGTTGTTAGAGAAGAAGAAAATGCTGGATCAACACATGAATATTGCCACAGGTATGAATTTTGTCAACTATAATATGTTTTATTTTTTACAAATTCATTCTATCGTTCGTATGTAGCTAACCTATTTACAATAATATTGGTTTAGCACTGCTAAGTAAAATCAAAAATCGACATTTGGATAACTTATACGAGCTGGAAACAAAACTTCTTCAGCATCCGTCGCAATCACTAATTGGCCTTCAAGGAAATAATAAAGACAAGATTCGACTCTTCCTCATGTATTATATATTAAATAATGGACAAGTGGCGTCCAGCGAAATTGATCAGTTTCAAGGCAGCTTGAAATCGGAGGGCGAGGAGTTTACTGATCCTCAAACTTTATTCAAGCAAGCCTTTGACTTTGTCAAAAAATGGATGTATGATGCATACGTTTATTTACATATTAGCTGCTGCCAGTGCTGCCATTATAATGTCTTCGTGAATTCAGCAATGCTATAAACGTGGTTATTTTTATTCGCAGGTCTCTTTCAAAATTGAGTACAAGTACTGCTAGTGCATACTCTGGTTATGGAGGCGGGGTTCCAACTGGAAATTTGATTAATCTTCAAGATGATCGAAGTAACTTATTTTCAAAATTAGTCGGTGGTACTTCATACCTCATGGAAGGTGTACGAAACCTGGTATTCAAGAAACAGGTAAGTAAATTCAACTTGGTTGAACCGTGGAAATTCAATAAAAACAGCATTCTTTTATAACTACAAAGTACCAAGAACATTAATTTTTTTTTATTTTGCGATCAGGCACTTCCACTTACACGTGCTGTTCAAGAGTTACTTGATGGACAACAAACAGATCTTACAAACGATTACGTGTATTATGATCCTAAACAATTAAAGCAAACCACTCGCAGCTCGCAATCTTTTAATGAGGCAATTGTCTTTGTGGTGGGCGGTGGAAATTATCACGAATACAATAACATAAATGACGTGTTATGCAAGAAAAATTCGACTGGTGCTCAGACTGTAACGAAACAAAAGAAAGTTATCTATGGAACAAGCTGCCTTTTAAATGGAGAAGAATTTTTGCAACAGGTTAATAATATGATTTTAATAATAAAATTATTGTTAAACCTGAAAACTTTGGCTTACATACAATACTTATCTATCTTGTTTTCCTTTTTAGCTGTGTTTACTTGGTGAAGAGCTGTCAAGGACTTGAGTCACTGAATAATAAATTTGTAACATACCCAATCAACAATAATAAGATAACAGCAACTGTATCATATATTTATAATAGCGAAAAAATTACATTGATGGTGTGTGAGTGAATTATGAACGTTTTATGCGATAATAAGAAAAATTACTTTTTATTATAAATGTACTTTGTGTCAAACAAACTATTGTCGAAAGGAAAGAAGGAAACATTGATTTCATATTTATTTATTATTGGTAAAATTATTACTTTGTGTCGATTTCGTTCATTTCATCGAGGTATTTGAACTTTCAATAAATCGTCAAGCTTTATTCCGGTAGCATTTTCACTTCCTGTTTGCCACGCTACCTTTGATTGTAACTTTGGCTCGTCGACAGGTTTTTGTCTGGAAGTGGTTTTAGTTGTCATGTTTCGTTTGCTACTTATGTATGATGACTTTTTGATTGGCATGGGGTTGAACAGTTCAGGTGGAAATAGTTCATTATAAGACCTTTTTAGATAGCGAATCTGATCTCCTAGAATACGCTTATGATGTTGTGCCTGTTGTAATGCATCCATCAGCTCTTCTATGCGCTCATTTAAACTGGAGACCAACTGCAATACAAACAAGTTTTCATGTTGTCATATTAAAAAGTGTATTAAACGTAGCCTTTCAGCAATTTAAAATCCATGCCTTTGTCTTTGATTTTCTAAGGGATTGCGTTATTTTCTTGGACTGCGAGAGTTGCTCTTTTAGTTCTGCACACTGTATTTTTAGCGCTTCATTTTCCCGCCTGGATTCTTTTCTCGAATAAGATGAAAAAGCAGTTCTGGGTTTTTCATCCTTGAGGACCCTAATATGGCACGACATTTCAGCGACTTGTTTGGTTAATTCTTCAACCTGCTTTCTGTAGTCACGAAAATTGCATTTTTGCTTAGCATTGTTTCTACTACTATGTAATAATACTAATAATTGAATTCACAAATTTACATGATTGGAATTTGCATCTAATTTATCAAATTTTAATCACCTCAGTTCCATATTACTCTTTTCAGTTTCCATATTTTTAAAGGAAAGAAAATCTTTGCCATTTTCCACTTTTCGTAATTGTTCCCGCAATTCGTCCGCTTCTCCTTTCAAGTCTTTATTTTGTTCTTTAATTTCTTTGATTAAGGCTTCCTTACTTTTTAAAACCTGTTCTAGCTTTATTTTATCTTGTACGGTTTCATTTAACTTTTGTTCCACCATTTGCAAGTAGTCTGGAATGATTTGTAAACTCTCAAATTTGTCTTGAACACTGTTTTGCAGGATTCGTACACGGAAATTTGCATCTGATTCTATTCTTTCCACTTCCGATTTGAGCTCCTCTACTTCATGCTCGGTTTCCATTAAATGGCGCTGCAAAGCAGATATCTTTACTCGGTACAGATCCTCTGTGTCCATATTTCTTGAAAAAAATTCATCTTGCTCTGGTGCCCTGATTTCCTCCTCCGTAAATCTAACACGGTTTGTGTTTGCATAAAGCTTGGATTGCGGAGAAACGTCATTTTCATGCTTTTCAACATTTACAGCACTCGTTTTGGTTATGCCTTCAGAACGTACAGTACTACTGATTTTCTCCATCGGGGGAAATGTGATACTTTCTTCGTACAGCAACTTTAAACGACTCAAATTTTCCAATGTTGGAAATATTGAAGGTTCTAAATGTTTAGGAAAATTATTTTGACATTCTCCATCGTTCAAATTTTCGTCCACATTGTACGTATCATTGTCAAACTCCGAGTCGTTGGGAAAATGCACGGGTCTTTCTTTCAACACGATCACATCATGTGAATCCAGTGGTCCATGATCAGAATGAGATTTATTTGCTAAAGAAGTCTGAATGACTGTTGATGACAGGTAATCATGTGGGGTTAAAGCGGTGGCACTCTCTGTTCTGCCCGGAAGTGGCAAATTTATGTTAACTTCAGTTTGACTTGTTTTGGAAGCCGCACTCAAAAGAGATGTTTTTGTCGCAGATTGTCTGGCAATGTTTTCTTGAAGCAGGTTATCGGCTTCTTCAAAATTTTTGACTTTCTCCAAAACGTGAACTCTCATTTGCTCTAATTGAACGCAGTCAGAGTCAGACAAACCATCTTCTTTCTTCTGATAATCTTGAATTTTTCTACGAAGTTTCTCTACTTCCTCGGCCGCTTCAAGAGCTAAACGATTTGCATTTTCAATGTTCGAAAGAAAACCAGGATCGTCCTTTAAGATGCTGTTCTCCCACAACTTCATTACTTCTGCACGCTTTTCTTGTAGGCAAGCCGTCTGCAAAAAGTTATTTAGTTTATTATTTTTTACCTTTACTCTACATAAAAATTTTCTATATAATTAGTTATGACTGTCCAGTATTTTTTTTATTTGTACTAACCACGTCAACTAGAGAATCTTTAGACCTCAACGTATACTGCGTACCTGTGCGTCGATGACCGTGCTTAACCTTTTTTACCTGTGAGGATGATCTTCGAATATGACGTTGGTACGGATCCTGACGTTGTTGCGTTTGAGCTTGGCTTTGGGTACTGCTAGAATTTCGTGAAGAAATTTGCACTTTATTTACCGGCAACTTAGTGTCCACTTTAATATTTCTGGAAGAATGCGTATGATTATGAGTTGCTGAAGATGACATGTTGGTTTTGGTATGTTTGGGTGACCTCGTTCTTGTTACATGGGTAAAATATTGGTCAATCGACGAAGAACTGGACGGAATGTTAAAAGTATCTGCAGCCTCGATCTGTGTACCAAGCGTCAAGAGTGCACTAGCGCTACTTGATTTAGCTGGAGCAGGTACCCAAGGCGTTCGCAGACGATCAATGTTATAACGCTTCTCCAATTTCCTTGAGCTAGCAATAGTAGCAACACTGAATTTACTCTGTTCTTTGCCGCGCGTTTTATTAACCGTGGAATAAATCATTAGAAGTGTCTCACTTTATAAGCGTGTTTAACTTACAAATTTCTTGACATGGAGGCACTGACTTATTTGTCAGTACTTACTGGTACTATTTTCTTTCGTTTACACAGGTTTTGGCTTTGCTATCAGCAACATCAAAATTAATGCTAAATTATTACTCTCACTTAAAGTATGCATATATTGAATATTGCCTATATTCTTTAAAGTTGTAACCCTACTAATTACACCTTCATCAACCCTTCTTGATGAAATTATAGATATATACATCATGGGAAATGGAAACAAAATATTTGACAATGGTCGAGTTGTAAAGGTAACATGTACTACACTACGATGATAGCACTAGCGACAGGGTGTGAATCACACAGTGTGATACGTAACGTTTAGACAAGGTCTATTTTTGTCACATTTTTTGCTTTCACCATTTGGGCATTATTTCCGTTGCTACCAATTCCGTTTCAGTTGTTATCATCAAGTTACCATAGTCATGTAAGCTTGTCAAAGTTGTAGTTGTTTAGGCAACTTCTCAGTAGCAAACATGCTTTCTCCAATTCCCCTGCATTTTTATTTATTTATTATGCTTTGTGTTGTCGCGTAGTTTCCCTTGGAGATTCTCCTTGTGCTTGCGCATAGTAGAACTAAAGACGAAAGAGACAAACCAAAAAGTGAGAAAATTCATACTTTGCTCACGCTCCACCTTCCACCACAATTTTTATCAAATGGATGTGTAAATAACGATTTTTGCCAGTTTTGTAGTTTGCATTTAGTAATGGCTTGACCCAGTGCTAATAGCCCTTCCGCCTTTTCCCTCCTTCAATGAGTTTACAACAGCAATTGAGTTTAAGATCAATGATCATAAAACCACTTACCTATTTAGGGCTGAACTCAAGAGAATAAAACATACGCGAGACATTTTTGTACGGGAATAGCCATTGTTCAGTACAAAACCATGTATATGAAACAGGGAAGGTATCATTACGCCCCCAACTTCCCAGATAATTACATTTTTGACAAACTTATAAACAACAAATGTGTGTACCCCTACTACGAGTAAGAAATAAAATATTAAACATAATAAA
>JAHZMT010004602.1:0-11537 GCA_027743785.1 Sinhomidia bicolor | reverse complement strand
GTAGGTAACTTATTTTATCTTCTGCTGTTTTAGTATTTCAAGTGATTTTATCATCGCGTTCTCCAACAAGAAGACAACCCATGCATGAATGAATAAACATAGAGAGAGAGTGATGATATGAACCACAGATAGGTACCATTTGGTCTACAAAAAGGGTAGTCTGACAGCAATCAAATATTGGAGGTAGCAGCAGCAAGCATACAAACTCTGTGTATTTTAACAAATATGTCCACTAGAGAAAGCAATAATATTATGCCTGAACATTTATATTTTCATTTCATTATCCTTTTCCTTCACATCAAAATAGTTACGACATTATTATTATTATTATTATCACCAGTTCCAGATGAAGATGATAACATGCATTGCAACAAGCAAAAGTATCTAGCTTCTTGGACTATACCAAACCATTTCTCCGAACGCTTTTATGAAATGATACACATCTATGAGTGCTGAAAGAGAAGAACCTCCAAAGTAACGAGTAACGTATGTGGAAGCACTTTCTCTCTATCTCCATTTCATGCGCTACATCCAGTAAAAGAAATCATTTGGGTGCAAACACTTTACAAGACATGAGCTTTCCTTTTAAAAGTGGAAAGAAATACTCCCTAGGAGAGAAAACGAGAGAGAGAGAGAGCCGAGTTAGTTGATATTGTAACAAACGACGATGGTTGACTACTAGGAATACTCAAGACGATATACCTTATCTAAGAAATTAAATTGAGGTAAGAGTGGCATCAGGAAACACACGTGCGCATAAATGAATGTAGTAGGCATACATAAATACATACATATACACATGCATGCACTACACTTCTACATTATTTACAACAGTCACCTTTCCATCGGACGTAAAAGCAGCCAATTGAAATAATTCAGCAATAAATATTTGCCTTCACTCACCTATTCACTTTCACAGAGGAATATAACAGCATGCAAGTGTATTAAAACGTCTTGCTGCTGCTCCTTGCATTCAAAGAAACCACATCTGTGGCTTAAATGTGATGAGTTGATTCCCAATCGATTTCTCCTACCAACTTTCTCTTCTTCCAATAACTTTCCTTCCACCAACAAACGTAAATATTGTACATATTACACTTTAACACTTCTTTCTCCTTACCTACTTACCTACTACCAATCCACTAGTCTACCTGGTTCTTTTTTTGCATGCATATGCATATCAAAGAGGACGTCTTTTCTTACCCCTTGTGTAAACAACGTGCTCTCTAGTCTCTCTTACTCTCTCTCTCTCTCTCTCTCTGTGCAAGCTAGAGAGGTGTTCATCATCACAGAAAACCTGTTGTCTTTGTACATTTGTCGTAGTACTTTGAAAACTTTCAGATTCTCACTACTCACTACTGCTCTTCTTTTTAGATCTTGAACACGAATACTAAACTGATTAATGTTTAGAGAACATGTCCCGTAGATATACATGTAGTCAGAACATGCTAACTGCTCAAGTTGGAAGTACTAGCGCACTATATATACCTTTATGTTTTATACAATATTATTATTAGTATACCCAACACCCAACTCGTTTACAACTTGCAGGCAGAGGAATGGACAGTCACGACCTTTTTTATACCCTATTAGTCAATTTTTTCGCGTTTGTTATGTATGTGCAATATAGTAATATGGTTTGATAGCTCAAAACGATTTTAACTTTGTTGGAACTACACTCAAAAAAAACAATAAAAAGTTCATTATTGCTGTTATTAGCAAGTTGGAAGTTATCACGTACGAAAACGGAGAGCAAAAGAGAAAAAAGGATTAAGTCCATGAGAAAGGCTACTACGGTCGAAAAAAAATATTTACCTTGGTCTGGAACACTTGATGAAAGTTTATAGTTTCCCCAGTTTTATTTTCAATGTTGGTTTTCACACACAAGAAGAATATTGTTAATAAATTAAACTGATGGTAACTTTATAGCTAATTTTACCGCTAACTTGGCGAGTCGCGCACGAGTGGTTTTTATAACGTTGAATGCTATTGAACGATTTATGGAAAATTTGACGGATACAAGATTGGTAATCAATTTGAAGTACTTTTATCGAGCGAAATATAAATGACATTGAAGTATATGAATAAAAAAATAGGAAAGTTAAGGAAAACCTAACTTCAAATTTGCTTGCTGAATACTAGGCTTATTGATTGCCATCAATAATTATGAAGTTGCGAAGCATACTTTATGTGAATGTCTGACTCTGTCTGTCGGTCCGTCTGTCCGTCCGTCAACACGATAACTCAAAATCTATAACAGCTATTCGAATTCTGTTTTCACCAACCTTAAGGGTCAGCTCTGGTACCATTTTCAAAATTGTGGCTTGTCAGAAACTGTTAATATTTAACGGTAACTTGAACGACTACTATTATCTACGTATACATTACACGTTATACATTAAACGTTATACATTAAACGTTATGTAATAGACGTTCTATGTTACTCTTAAACTTATCTTAAGCTTATCTTGAGCTTATATATTGACGTCTTCGCAACTTACGAACACTCCAACATGTTCAGTTTATTTCTTACTTTAATATCTTTTCAGACTTTTGGCATCACGTTGACAAACTCAAAAGGTACGTTTTAATTAGGGAAAAACAGTGAAAAAACAATGACTGACTAGACAAGGTGTGAAAGTGCTACTTAATTCAATTTATATTTTACACCAAAACTCATGACTCATAAGTTACGAGTCGTAACAACTAGCTTCATTCAGAATTCCATTAGAAAAATTAACTTAGGGCTTTTCAATTAAGCGTTCGTAAACATTGAAATATATCATAAACTAAATTTTGTGAGAAAGCACCTTAATATACTCCAGGAAACATATACGTTATACGTTCATGTAGTGTACATCACAAATAAGGTCAAATATAATTATTCTACGAGTGTACAATTAATTTGAAACTTGACCTTCACAATATTCTATAAATAGCTATACATATCATAAGTACTCATACTATTGAATATAGTATAAAAGTGGTTTTCTCTTCTTTACATGAGATAAAGAGAATGTTGTGGCTACAGACCCAAAAAAATTGCACAACGATCTCGTGCAGCAGCAGCTTGCTGTCCTTTTCAGCAACTTATTGCGTGACCATCAATAAAAGACATGGTGAAGGCAAAGAAATGCGTGTTTACTTTTAGTTCATTGTATCTTATCATCACATTTCGTGTTTCCTGCTCGTTACTTATCAGTCATCATTCGTTACTGGTAGACTTCTGTATTATTGCTAGTCCACTGCTCTTATTTTCAAAAAAAAAAACATTTTGGGAATCGGATAGCGTGCTACCGACAAAATTCCAGATAAATATTGAGATAAAAATTTGGAAAAATATCTGGTAACGACAAATTGCTGAATTTTGTTTCACTTCAAAGAAGTATTAATTATAGTTTTCGCAATCAGTGCGTATTATGTATTGAGTACCGTTAAGTATAAATATATTTAAGACGAGATACGGAGTTAAATTAAGTACCTCTAGATGTAATGTACCGGTTTGCCCTCTATGTTTATCCATCTATTTTATACACGAAAGGTTATAGGTTAAGAAAACATCAAAAAGTACTGATATTTAAAGCACATTTTTTTCTGAAGGTACGTATATCCAAAACCATATGGAGTATATTTTGCATCATCATATGTTTACTAACAAAATGTAAGTAGCTTTACATTTTGAAATGAAAACTTTCAAAGGAAAAAGCTGTTTGTGGCATTCATTATCATCTACGTAAAAAGTCAACAAAAGTACTTTTTCTTTTTAAATCAGCATCTTTTAAAATTAAGCCTCTTTGCAAAGAACACAAAAATCTCTTTTGAAAGATATGTGTGTCTTGTTCGTGTATGTATGTGCCTGTTCAACTTGTGCACCTCCTCATATCTCAAAATGAGGACTGAAAGTTTGTCGTCATATGTTAGAGCATATACTTAAAGCATTATTCCACTATTTGGATAGTTTTAATCATTCAACGGAAAATTTGGCAAGTAACACAGTTCTTCAGATATCCAGAAAATTGGAGAAAGTTGATAAAATGTATGATGGGGCAATAATGATATAAAAGCTGTGTATAGATATGTAGCAGAGAGGAGTGTATTATAAAAGTTCCGATTATTGAATTATATTACTTTCTGTTTCTACACACATATATAACCCCACAATTTCATGCCAATTTCTAAATGGGCTTACACAACGAGCTATGATACATAACGTCTTTGAGCTTACATCAACTTCTCGATTCCAAATGTCACAAGAAAGAAAGTTTTCGAAACTAATAAAAGCCTAGTGATTTCTGCTATTATAACATGAGAAGCACAGCATGAGAAAATGTCAATGTCAAATATGATGTCTATAAAAGAAGGTACTATGATTCATCGCATATTATGAGTGACCAGTAGACAAATAAAATAAATGTACTGATATCAAACAGTTTGAGACTTGTGACCCAAAACTATTATTACATTGGTCCGTCATACAATTTTCCTGCTTTGCGTTTGTATAAGATGAAAACATGAGTAAAGCCCACTGTATATGCTACACATGATATTACAATTATAGTGATTAAAATTCGGAGAAGTTCGTCTGTTTTAATAACTTCTGCATTTACACGGATGCACGGCAGTCCACTCAGTGTTCACATAACATAAAATCTTAACAAGAGAAACAACGTTTCAGTTTGAGTAGGTTTATGTTTAGCTTCAACAATTTCTTGAAGCACATAATATCTCCTCTATGAATATGTGTTTTTATCTGAATCAAATGATGGCAACCTTCACGTATAAAAAATAATGCTTTTTTCTCATGCTTCTCCTGCTACCAAATACCAACCAGCTTTGAAGAAGCGACTGCACTAATGAGAATCTGATTGATCATGCAGTACTTCTACTGTTAAAAGTTTGTACTTGTTTTTTTCTAAATTCTTCTCCTTGAAATTCTTGGCATTCTCCATTTTTTCGTTTTAACTTTAAACTTAAGTACTTACTTCCACTCCAGTTACTTCATACAACCACTGACTTGTGAGTTTGTCATAATGCAAGGCTACATTCAAGTTTTAAGCTTGTTGTCAAAAATAGTTGAAAACCTTTTGAAAAACTTTTGCTGAGTGTAAAATCTTTGATGTTCTAATGTAACTTGAAAGTTGCATGTAACACAAAAAGAAAGAAACTAGCTAATTGGACTTTAAAAAAGAATAACAAGAATGGTTTTACCACCAAATCAATCGGCAATCCTATATATCATGATAAAAATTACTACGATACCAGAATTGATGAAAAGATCGTTTTTCCGTCTCCACATGCCCTTCACCCTTAGTTTTTTAAAAAACATAAAGATGCAAAACATGAAAAAAATGAAAGGATCACGACGTAGTCGACCTACATAACACATTTAAAAGTCAATATAGGTATAAGCTTGTACGTATGGTCAATGCAAGCAGGATAATTTAAAGAAAATGCCTAAAAAGAGAGAAATGACAGAAATTAATCAAATTGAGTACATGCCTGCCAAGGACCACATTCCTGTGGCTTGCTACTAATCAATTTTCGCTCTGCCTGCCGTTCCCAGCAAGTTCCAGAAGTTGCAAAGGGATGAGAGTTGTGCAAAAACTGTTGAATGGATTTTGGTTTCCTTTCTCTGTCTCCTTTCAGTCCGCACTCTCTTAAAGACTTTACCATAAAACACCGTGACTTGGATAGGGTTGATACAATTCTGAATAATTTAACTTGCCTCCGGTTTAAAATGAAGCAATTATGACGGTGACAGTTCCCTGGCGGTTTCTTCCGTTCGGATAGATCTATTCGCCAACCAACCAACACGTTTTACACGTTATGTATTGTTGTTACTGCTGGACTTTTTTTGTTCAGTGGTTCTGGAACAATGTATGCAAATCTCAGTAGTCCGCATAAAACAAAATGCGGCGATGTGGGTTGAGATAAAGCTAGTAAGTTCATTACACCAACCAACCTTAGCCATCTTCTCTGTTCAAAAGTGATAGTAAAACTCTAGTCAGTTCAGTGTAGCAAAGAAGATCACAACTCTTTGCATGTATCAAAAACCAAAGTATCTATGTACTATCAGAACTGACTAGAACACGTTGTTGTCTCTCTAAAAAGCAAACTCGCAATTTATAAATATACTCTCGTATGATGTGTTTTGTTTGTCGCTGCAAACTTCACCAATAAACTTTCACCAAAAACTTTCTCTTTCCAACCGCCACATAAAAAATCCTATGATGGTTTCCCGTCTTTTCCTGTACAATGTAGCTACAACAATTTACCACCATTGTCATGCATCCTCATCTAAGAACACATTCTGTCACCAGTCACCGTTGGGAAATGAAACGGCTCGCTAGCTCCATAACGCATTATAATGTTTCTCAGAGAAATCATATATATGAAATAGTGATGTAATAATAGTGCGTCCAAAGAGAAAAATACATATAACCGCCGTCCGCCAACCCAATAATATGAGTTGTATCAGCATCACATTATATAGTCATATAGCGTTTCTGTTTGTGTTAGTTTTAGTGTGAAATGCACATCAGCATAATAACCTTCTATAGATGAAGTCTGTTTAAGTACTCTTTGTCGGGATCACTACTACTGTACTATTCACTACCTAAAACAACATGAGAAAGGCTTTAATAGTTCTCTGCATGCTGCTGACACTCTTTCTGGCATAGTAGCCTAAATAATCTGTAGGTTTTGTGTATGTATACATAAAGCTTAATAACGTACTCTATCATTTTGTAAGCTTCAATTTATGACAACTCTTATTACTTCTCTTGAGACGCACAAAATATATATAAGGATATATGTATGTGTATCAAAGTGTAGCATGATTTTATAAACTGAAGTAATAGATCATAGAAATATCGTACAATAAAAGAGTTACTAATAATGAGATAAAAATACATACACCCGTAGACATCGAGTAACGACGTATATATACCTACAGTAGGCATGTATGCAGTGTGCCAAGTTGTCTGACGGAAGTGAGTGAAAGTAACCGCATAGTTTTGCAAACACAGCAACTGGAAGCCATGAACAATCAACACAAATCGAGCGAGTACTGCGGAATCATGCACTGTCGTCATGCAGGAGAGCATTGTAGGAGACAGATCACGTATACCTGAGGAATTTACAAGAAGGTTTTTGTGGAATCAAGTTTTACACATGAGTAATGTGGAATGTAAATACGTTTTATAGCGCATATAAAACCACGACATCCATCTATGCTTTGCTGCGTACTACTCTGAGAGTTGTGGTGATGTGAATTGATGGCATAGAAAGAATAATATTATTCAAAGAAGGTATACAAAAGTGGCGAAAGCAAGTTACTTGCATGCAGGTGTAGTAGATTTAATTCAAGTGGAGTCGTTAAAAGTAAAACTTTTGAAAAGAGGAATTTTATGTCTTAAAATTGAAATTAAACTCAATGATAAACTGCTTCAGAAAATGCAAATGCCCGACTGATTTGCAATATTTTTGAATTACCTTACAACTTTTTCTGAAAATTTTGCACATGAATTTTATAATTAGAGAAAAAGTAGAAAATGAGAAACTGACAAACCTAAACATTGCCAAAAAGAGTAAGAAGTTGAAAATTTCTATTTAGTTTGCTGGAGAAAATAAAATACTTAATTTCCTTTCTGGAATGAGAGTGCCAATACCACAGAAAGTAGTAATCCGTTTACATCATGAATGATGAGTAATTCTAAAATTAACCCAGTTGATGGCATAATATTCTTCATATAAATCAAGTTAATAGAACTGCTGCGTGCGTTTAGGAAAAAACATACACACAGGAACACAATTGCGAAACTAGCCTACTTCAATGTAATCCCTTCAAATTGCTTTGTGCAGTGTTTGCTGTTGACCGTAAAAAGGGAAAGGACTTTATAGGCACTTGTTTTTAAAACCCATGCTGACCATTCCATTATATGTACGTACATATAAGATACAGTTATACAACGCTGCTGCGTGAGCTGAGAAATAAAATTTATTGTCAGTGCTAAACATAAATAAGGGGCAATAAGAAACAAGTACGGTGCAGTGAAGTACTGCGTGATGTATTGTAAAACCGAAAAGTGCCTGGTGCCGTGCCCGTCTCTACACTTTCCATCGTCAGGAATAATAATATATAGTCACCGATAAGGGGTAGAAAAGAAAGAAAGTATAAAATTTCCAGAAACGGCATGAAGCCAGCTTTTTGTTGTTGTAAAGCTCATCATTTATCAATTCTTACGACGACGCTGAGAATGTAGTGTCATCGGGTATTAGCCAAGAGATACTAATTTGTCTGTCTGTCTGTCATCAAGTCCCCAGTTACATGCATTCACTTTGCTTCTATTCTTAATAAAAAAAAATTGTGGACAGTGTTTTATCCTTCAATTGAATCAGTTGGTCAACACCCGACAATAGAGAAACCGGAACAGCGTATTACTTGTCTATCACAACGAAGAGTACAAAGTTTTAGCTTTTATCTATTCTTCCCTTGAGGGAAAAAAGGAAAGATGATGATGGTGATCATCAGTTTATTACCGTTAGATATTGCATAAAAGGTCAAGTAATGGCTGCTGATCTTATAGCAATGTATTTATGACTCGGTGTTGTCACCAATTGCAAACAACATCACTTGCCCATTTACCTATATACTATCTACCACGTTGTAACAAAAGGTCTTTTCTCGCTTTTGCATTTAGGAATAGATGTACCTATGTAGGTATTTTTTTCTGGACAAGCAGTTCGGAAGGAAATGTGTGGAATGCTGGTCTTTCCAACAGACACAAACAACAGCTACAGTTTAATATGTTTCCTTTTCCCCCCGTATTGAAAAAAAGTGTTGAAATGTTTTACACGAGTATTTTTTGTGTTTACATTGCTTTAACCATAAAACAACAATAAGCGACTGTGCTACTACATGTGGTAATCAAAATGTATTATTCTCATACGTGCTATTCGTCTTCGAACGGCCCATAACACAGGGGCTGTTGGCTTTACACAGTCCTGCTTCCCGTCCAGCTTTTCTGCCGTCTCTGCAAACCACAACAAAAAACACCAAAAACTTCAAAAGTTTCGTTGCATTGTAGGCGAGAAAAGTAAAAGTACATATTTGTAAATCTTTTGTTTATTCAAACTTCAAAGTACATTGTATAGTGTCGCTGCTGACTCAATCACGTTTATTATTAAGTTTTACTGAAAGAAAACGAAAACACTGTAAACAGCAAGAGAGTACGATATACAAAGAACTTCCACCATGCATATACATCAACTCAAGTTAACAATGCTCAAAATGATTTTTTTCTAAGAAACGGAAACAGCAGCAGCAGCAGCAACAGAGGCTAATAGATTTGAGTTTGCGAAAAAAATAACATGATGAAAGCAATATTTTATGCTGTACATCTATCACAAAACTTACTCCCACTCGTACCAATCCACTTCTACTTATACAACGGCATACTAACTACTACTACAACTACCACTACTACTGCTACTCCTACAAATTAAACAAGCAAAAAAAATAAGTGTGTACGATAAGATAAGTAAGATATATAAGATATATATACACACACACACAATTACCTACTGCGCAATGCAAACAGTGCAGCTTTTAGTTTGATTCGAAAGGAACGCATAGTCATCGTAAAATGTAGTTTTCTTGTCGTACGTTAGCATATTCGTTTGTATTGAATTTATTGCAGTATTTATTACATATGAAATATATATGGATATCATTAGGTGAAATATCAAATTTTTCTGAAAACGAACCTGAATTGCCTACAAAACGACCCTTTTTATTTTCTGACAACATGCTACAAATGTGTATATAAAGACATGACATTCAACTTATCACGTTTCTTGCAATTCGGCTAATAAATGGAGTGAAAGAAAATGATGATGACATCAAAGAAATTGCTTATTAGTAAAACTACAAATACATTTTGACTAGTAGACCATTGAGCTGAAAGTTATTAGTACATTCTTGTTTGCCTAACAATGTATTAAAATTGATGAGAAAAAACAACCAGTGCAGAAATAAAGGCAAATGCTAAAAAAAGACTGCTTGTATTTGAATCTAGACTTTCACTTTGTTCAAGAGAATGGGCTTGTTTTGTCTACGCATACATATGTACGGATGTTTATTTAATGAGGGCTTTAATGTGGTTGACGACTCTGATTACAGCAGTTCCTAAATATGCATGCCAGCCAACAACATAGACAGTCTGGCATGTTATAAATTATTATCTTTCAAGAGGTTGTAAATAAATTGTTTCTATAATGCTGTTGTTGTGCTCCGACTGGATATGGAAGGGGAATTAACTGATAATGATATTATTACTGGATAAAATGAAATGTTAGATTTTTTTGTAGTAGTAGATTATTTATTACAATTATTTTACTTTATTTGTTTAACTGTAAAGTCAATTAAATCCTATTATAAGACATAATGACTACTTTTAAAAGCTAATTTTTCTTTGTTGAATTACGTTTCTGTTTAAATACCTCACTCTCTGGAATGAATTTATGTAGTGTTAGTGTTGAATGGTTAAATGGTTAAATAACGCAATTATTGTTTTGTTTATGGTAAAAGATAGCTAATGGCATACATATTTCAGCATGTGTATTATTAAGTTCCCTAACAAATTTAGTAATCTCTTGTTCAACTGGATATATTTGCATACATTAAAATTCCACTCTTTTCCGTATAGGTACATACTACATACATACTCAAATATTTACACTGTTTCTGGTTACTGGTATACACATGATGGGATAAAAAAAATTCATTATGTTTTGAAGGCAGTGACATAAAAATAAAATATCCACTTACAAAAAGGTAAAATGTCTAGCTGCTTATCATTGTGGAGGCTTACAATAAGTTTGTTCTCTAATCTTTTTTTGCCTGCCTGCGCCCTGGTCTGCAAAGGTGTACTACAAACGCACTTAAAACCAGATGACAAACATTAATGTAACTATTATCATCATCACATCAGTAATAGTAATTGATGGAATATGATGATGATGATGTGACAAACAGCTAACTTGGTGACACTTTAAATTATCATCTTTGAGATTTGAGAATTTGAGATTGTCGCAGTCAGCAAGTACATCTCTTTTCGACCATCTGTTGCATAAAATTCCGCTACGTACATGTACAATTTTTTGTTTTAGCTATATCTAATAATTATTATTATTTAACTAACTAACTAACTAACCATGTACACATTATAATTTCAAGTGTACAATGTACATGCTACATACACACATAATGCGCTAAAAATTTCAACATCATCATTATTCCATAATATTTTTTTTATTTTTTATTTTTATTCCATGTTTTTGCTACTGTAAACGACCACGCTATGCCTACTACTCACTTTAAACATTAAAGGTTTGTGCATAAAAGTAACTTAAAAGTTACGACTATCGACGACCATCATCATTTCATTATTTTGATGGTCAGATCATCCTGTTTGTGTGTTACAGTACATCTGCACAAAAATGGAGTAGTAGAGAATGAGTAAGATTAGTACTGA
>JAHZMT010004601.1:0-12506 GCA_027743785.1 Sinhomidia bicolor | reverse complement strand
TCTCTGGTTTCCAAAAAGCTTTCAGGCATTACGACCCCTGCATTGTTTATCAAATAGTCAACAGGTTTTTCTTGGACTATAGCTTTCACTGCATCTCTTGTTGAGTTCCAATCTAGCAGGTTAACAGAAACCGTTGTAATGCTTGGATACTGTGTTTTCAGGGCTTCAAGTTGGGATTCCTCCTTGTCTAGGGCAAAAATTGTGGCTTCATCTTGATTTAGGCGCTCTACAAGTGCTTTCCCAAGACCTAAATGTTTTTTAACATTGACAATATGCTTAAAAATAACGTGTGCAAAATAATATGTAATCATGAAATAATAAATAAGAACTGGCAACAGATTACAAAACTTTACTGCCTTACACCCCGCAGCTCCGGTAATAATTATTCGTTTGTTTTTGAATTCCATTATTTCACTCTCCAGAATGTTTAAAAGTGCTTTGCACTTGCGCTCTCTCTGTTTCGTTAATTTAAGGTGAATTATTAGATTTGTTCTTAAAAATACACCTCAGATAGTAAGTCAGATTATGCCAAAATATTGAAGTGGTCAATCTATGGCAAAAGTTGTTATGAAATGACTTATTTTAATCACAATAATGCACTATGGACAAAATAGTCTTGAAATCACGGTTATACGAGCACGAGCTGTGTACTAAAGTTCCAATTAGATTGACACATATAGGTACATACATACCCACTAAACTTTATGTAACAAGCTATCCGACTTGTTGCATGTAAAATTGAAAATGACAAAGTTATTGATACTATACCATAGAATTTTACAGCAACTGATTCCCATTTTCTGGTTAAAATGTACCACAACGTATTTGTTAAATGTCATGAATATCAATTATTTGTCAGTGTAATCTCTTAGTATTGAATTGCGCTTGCCTAGTGGAACCAAACTTTCCTGATTGCTGATTATCTTCGTTTTTAAACTCAGGTAATAATGAGTAGTCCATTCCCTTCACACACTTGTCTTGTGAGTGGATGAGATTTTTTACACCTACATAATCTAAACTCTCATCGCATGCACACAATGCAAAAGTTGTTATGTTATGTAATTTAGCCGTGCATATTATCTCTGCTATGCCACAAATACAGTAGGGTTCATATATATCATAATAATAACTGAGTGAAAACGAAAAGAAAACGTATGAAAGATTATTAGTACAATTTAAATGCAAGTGTGGGCCTACTAGCTAACAAAACAAAGTACTTCACCGAACGAAATATTTTGTATAGTCGCCTGTGACAAGTTTTGAAAATGTCAACTCGAATGTAAAATGTTACGCACACAGACGTAAAGTAAACCAGTGGGTTCAACGAAAGCAAAATAACACAATGACACTGTCAGAAATAAAATTATTTAAATCCATAAAAATCAATTTTTATTTCGAAAACGATTTCAAGCAAGAATTGCAAACTGATGTTATTACAAGTCTTTTCCAAAGTACAAGTATGCATAACATTGGAGCAAAGTCAATTTCTTATGCCAATCCTGCTAATTCTTCTTGAACTTTTTTCCATTCGGCTAAAGGACCGTGCTCTGGGCGATACTGAACGTTACAACCATCAGAAGCAAGCCTTCCTTCGCTCTTCAACTTTTCGAAATCCGGTCTCTCAAACTTCGTGAATCCCCACTTCTTGGAAACAAAGATCTGTGGACATAAAAATAAATAAAACAAGCTTATTCTCAAATATCATAAAATGCACAAATGATGAAACAATTTGAATTTACACATGTGCATCTTTGTACGCATAATTTATCACAATCACAAATATTGTCAGTGTCAAATTAGATGATATCGTATTACCCATGTAATGCATTATAACGCATGTCAAATATTATTCCCACTTGAAGTTCACTTCAGTGAAGATTTTAATTACCGCACAGAAGGCGACAAGTGGAATGAAGTTTCATTTATGCACACAGCTTTTAACCAAAACTCATTTATAAGAAGCGTTTCAGTTGAGGGGAGTGCAAAACCATACTTTAGAAATTACGCCAAATCATCGTCAAACGTCTAGATCTTCACTATAAAATGTTTCAATGTCTTATTTCAAGCTTAAATTGGAGTGAAAATTGTTAAATGAACTTCACTAAACATGAAACTTTCTTTCAATTTGTTAACCAGCCAATCATATATATATGGCAATTTTGAAACACCACTTTTAAAAACTAGCTCTTCTATATAACTTTGCTGCAAAATTTTATGGATACTTACCATCTCGCAGGTCGGCGACCCATCTTGAATCGTTTTTACAGCAGCCTGAAACACAATTTTTCAACAAAATATTCTTATTAGTCTCACAGCCTCAACAATTATCATTTATTTGTGAAACCTGGAATTTATGAAACTCAAAACAGTACACTCCAATTA
The DNA here is from genome assembly GCA_027743785.1 of Sinhomidia bicolor. Taxonomy (NCBI): domain Eukaryota; kingdom Metazoa; phylum Arthropoda; class Collembola; order Entomobryomorpha; family Entomobryidae; genus Sinhomidia; species Sinhomidia bicolor. The sequence goes on along the minus strand of JAHZMT010004601.1, from coordinate 10,124 downwards.
AATTAATTGAAAGCACTGTTGACTTCAATAAAATTTACTTGTTACGCTTACCTTTACTTCAATTCAAGAGAGCTGGTGAAATAATGCCCTCTCTATTCCTATTTATCTTCTTCAACTCCGTTCATGTAACATTGGAGCTGAACAGAGCTGCATAAATGTGCTTGATCATCTCAGCGTAGAAACGACATACGGCAAGGTGGTATTCTGAGTGGTGGCGCTACGCACACTCAAAATCATAGAAAATCATCACCTTGCAGCTTATGTGAGTATTGAGGCTCACTCTCAAAAAGCTTTGTGCCATCAACTACTCTATCTAACATAGCATTCAGGCAAAGTTTATATGAAATGTGAGTGAACATAATCACAATCATTATGATAAATATTGACGAATAAAATTATTGATGGTCCTTGATAATAGTTAGTGTTTTTAATTTATTTTTATTTGGTGCATTGGCAGCAATAAGGAATTATAAATTACAGTATAATTTATTGAGTTTTTAAAATTGGTAATAATGCACTGTTAATAGTTTTGATAATTCCGTCGTTTAACTGAAATGAACATTCCCAAAGAAAGAAGGAAAATGAAAAATAATTCGTTCCATAAAGTTCTTTTGAACTTGCATTTTAGGATGAATAGTTTTTAAAATTTGGTTTAATAAAATACGTTATACTGCATTCTACTTATTTTATGGAATGAATAATTTTTTAAAAGGTTATATATAATATGATGATGATGCTATGTGGTTATACTTTTATGATGTGCCAAGAAATGAAATAAGGAGGATTGTAATTTAGGGAGGCGGTAAAAATAAAATTGGATTGAAAGTTAAAATATGACCAGTTAAAAATTGTCTTTTCTCTGTTCGTGTGCCTGAGCGCGGAAACTAATGCGAATAAAGAATCACAGGAAGTTGTCTACAATCTGCCTACATACTTTCATACTACATTCATTTTGAGCATTTTTTGCAATGTCGACGATAACGGTATTGTAGACTATACTAAAAGCTAGACTATGTACAAAGATTTGTACAGCTATAAGGTGCTAAACATCATTTTCAAAGTTTAATTACATATACCGTTTAGTTCACGGTTACGCACGGCTTATCATCTTACCACACCATTCGTTCGTTGATCACGAAACAACATTTTGTGAAGCATACTGCTATTATAACAAAATCTAACAAAAGTCGTTTCACTAAAATATTGTTGTCTTTGTCAATAAGTGTACATTCAGTGCACTTGCCAGATGCATGCAATGCAGACTAGGCTATAGATAGTACGTTAGTAGTAGGGATGATGATAACGATGATGATGATAACATGTGTGCAATGGCATACAAAAATATAAACTACAGCTGCTGTCATTCATTTACTTGCATCCTTTCTTGCACTTATGGTTTTGTTTACAGTAAAGCTTGTAGCTTTCTCTAACGACGGAAACAACGCAACTGAGTGTTTGCCAATAGGGAAAGCTAAATGCAAACATTAAAGATGCAGCGATAATTTGTTACTGTTGGAACTATGATTATAATATTCCATGTACTGGTAAATCACTGGTTTGCTGACACTGAACACACACAAGTGTGGACTCATTTACAAAAAGTTCAAAATAACTGAACCTGGAAGGTGATATAATTGCTGTTAAAGTGCTGTTGCATATTATTATAATCAACCTCCTCGGTCGTTTGTACATCTTGTGCAAAATTGGGTGAGCAAAACTGTGTTTTATTGTTGATTGTCTGCTAAGAATACAAGCACATGAGTAAGTAGACATAACAAAAAACTAAAGTGGAGAATGGTCTTATGAATATTTGAGTAGTCACAAACAGCATCCCATCATTGTCGTAAGATTATAAGTAATAAAGTTCTTTGAAAATGAACTTGGAACATTTTGGGCTCGTGAAGTACATAAATATTGTGTCTTCCTGGTTAGAACAGAACAAAGATAACAACGTAAAAGAGCCTTACGACAACGAGAGAATTAGCAAACTGCAAATCGTTTCAGCATGCCCCATGCATCACAAAAATGATGTAGAAGTAGTGAAGTGATTTAATTAATTGACCATGACCTAATTTACTTTTTATGTTTACATAGGTCTATACATACCAATGTAATTTATGACTTTTGGTAGGTTTAACTGGTGTTACAATTTGTAATTCTGTGGTAAAAAGTGTGTCCGTGGTCTTTCTCATGGAAATGCTCTTTGAAGGGACAACTATTGGTGTTCAATAAAAAAAACGCCCACACACCAAAAGCATTGGAAATTACGACACAAAGCTTGTGTTTATATTACCCAATACCATCAAAATTGCTCTAGAATTTTGACAATAAATTTGGTCACAACATACATCTTGTGCAAACTAACTGGTTTATTAAATTACATGTCAATGTCATCTGAATTTAAAATTAAAAGTAGGCCCTTTTATTGCGTTTCCAGAAGAAAATTCGTACATAGTGGAAGCATGCGCATATATGTATTTATACTAGCAGCAAGAAATGGTGAACCATGAATCTTTCTGTTTTATATACGCCCCTTTTTAGTTCCAGTGACCATTAATTATTGCTTTGAATGTACAAATGAAGTAAGTAAAGTGGTGCGTGCTGTGGAAGCAACATTGCTTCACGTTTATAATTTTAATTGTTTATTTTATTGTGTTTGGTGTTTTTTCTTCGACTGAGTTCCAGTCTTACGTTGGAGTTTTTTCTCGAGCATTTTAATATAAATGAGTTCAACTACGAAAAATGCGGACGGTGAATTTAAAAAGGTCCTTCTCACGAGACTTTTGGCAGGAGTAAAAGGATGTCAGATTCGCTTTGGTTCACGATCAGAACTTGCAACTGAAGACGATGAAGCGGTTGCTCGTTTATGCGCAGCGTATGAAGATGTGTTTTTACACGGGTTCCAGAAAAAAACTGTTCAAGTGTCTTCCAGTTCAAATTTTTGGGTAACATTTTCTCACATAAATAATGTGCATATGTATGTCTTAAAAAATAAATTTTAATGTATGTTTGGATTTTACATGCACTTTTACTTTGTATAATATTTTAGATGCCAGCAGCTCTTCGATCTTCCGAAACTACCTCCTTTTGGCCGTTGATAAAATGTCAGCTTTCCAAACACGAAGCAGAACGCTTTCTTCTTCTTCACAATGTGCGTACAGACTCAGGTCGATGCCGTGCGTGGATACGTGCTTCCTTAAATGAGCATTCTTTGGAACGATATATTCTTATAATTTTATCATTAGAAAATTTGCACGAATTTTATAATGAATCGGCGTTTTTAAGGGACCACGAACTAAATTCATTGTTACCTCAAACTGCCGCTGGTTTGGGAGCTGTACTTTTTGCATTAAATGTAGATAATCCAAACCTTGATACTTTAACTCGAGTGATGGAGAAAGACGTAAGCAACAATACCCGTTAATTAAATACTAAATACCCATTTAAATTTGGCGTAACGATACAAGTTCTAATGCGGATCCACTGTGGTGGTGATCGTTTTAGGTACCAGAAGCAACAGCTATTCACGATGCTCAAAATTCAATAGAAATTGCAGACCAGGCAATTTTAGCACTTTCTCCAAGCTCTTTGGCTCAAAATTCTCCTTCCGTTGCACTAGCAAGGCCAGTAGAGAAAGTGGTTTGTTCAGAGGAAAAGGGAAAGAGCAAAAGTTGCAAGAAGAAGAAAAAGAAACCTCCGGTGAATTTCGTATCTTTTGATGATGATAATGACCAAACTGGCACTAATGATAACCTAAGTACTAGCACGTCCAGTGTTTATTCCTCTTTACCTGTTACAACAGTGAGCACACCAACGGAGAAAAAGTCTCATACCTTTGCTAAGGAAGACGTCGACACGGAATCAAAAGCAATCAAAAATACCGTCCCTCACACGCAATTGTCATCGTTTGAAGGAAAAATGTCGGAAACTAGAGAATCTGTCAATGCATGCGATGACATTTCTGATGGACATATAAAAGACAGTGAAAATGAGTCCTCCGAACCATCCACAGAAACGCCTTTCCCGATTTCCATAAATTCATACCCAGTGGGAGACGGTGCTAACGGTCCAGATCAGTCCATTTGTTCTACATCGGTTAAGTCAGCAGATTGTATTTCAGTTAACTCAGTATACTCAGATTGTTCAGAACGTTTAGACTTAGAAAGTGTTAATTTAGCCGGGCTGGAAGTTTCTCCTAGTCAAAGGCTTAAGCCAATAGTAAATGATATTATTAGTGGAAGTAGTGTAAGACTTAGTTTAAGTGGTAATGCCGATTTATCCCATGATTTAATACCAGTTCCTAGTTACGACTCAGCGTCAGCATTGGCTCCTGACGCTGGAAGTAGTGGCAGCTCTAAAATACACAGTCCAATCACTCCAACAACACCAGGGAGAACAACAAGGAGTGAACAAAGTGTACTTTCTGTAGCAGCCAGTGATGAGGCTGTTCAAAAATTAAAAGCAATTTTGGATCGGGAAATTGAGACAGTGGCAACATTACGTGCTGATCTTGCTGACGAGAAAAGAAGCTCTAACAACCAAATTAAAATTTTGGAGGCTAAAATAGAGTCCTTAAGCAAGGAGAATGAAATACTGAAACATCAGCTTAAAAAGTACGTTGGTGCAGTGCAGCTACTGAAACGAGAAGGGTCACGACGGCTTAGCCTTGAAGATGATGACACAGCAGTCAATAACTGCACTGCAAATCATATAGGTGGGTTACTAGTCGCTAATGCTAGCACTACTGTAGTTTTTCAAAATGACAAAAAAGTAATTGACGGTACAAACGTTGTCTTACAAAAATGACATTTTACTTATGTCAACTCAAATTTTCTGAATAGGTTCATTATATACATAAGTACATACTTATAAACAATAAATGTATTTGTCAGCTCAATATATGCATACGACAACTTTGTAGAGTACAATAACCTGTATATCCCTCTAATTTTTTTGCTTTCAAAGCAAGTAAAGATAGAAAAGCATATATATGTAACTACTGATCAATGCGAATTTAGAGAAAATAATATTGTGATTTTACAGTTTACGTGACTTTATTTGCCTACGTGTGGGCTATCGACAGCCAAACTTTCAGAAAACTCATCTTAAAGAAAAATGTAATAATAATGAAAGTCTTTTGTCTTTTAGATGACGCATCACATGAAGCAGCGGAATATGAAAGAAAGTTAATTCAAGTGGCAGAAATGCATGGTGAACTGATGGAATTCAATTCACATCTCCAGAGAGCCATACAAAGAAAGGATGGTGCAATAAAACGATTGAAAGAGGAATTAATAGATTTGAGAGGTCCATTAGCAACTCCACTTCTTGGTGGAGAAGAAGATGAAGATGATGATTCATGGGATATTGTGGATTCCTTTTCGTCTGAGTCTGCTGTAGTCGCTGGTCGAAGTCAAGGTGGATCAGCAAGACGGTTGGCAAGCTCGCATAGCAATGAACGTATACTGATCAATATTTGGATCCCTTCGGCATTTCTAACTGGTGCTACAAATGACCTACATCATGTCTATCAGGTATGTATCATTTAGCTGAAGAGTTTTGTAGTGTTTTTGAGTTTAGGTATTGACTTGTTTAATAAAAATATTATGTTCGCAATTCACATGCAGTATAATAAAAGGCTAACAACCAAACATTCTTTGTGCGTATGTCAGCATCTTACGAGTTTTCTTTTTTTTAAACATAATCAGGTATTTGTCAGGATAAAGGATACGGAATGGAATATTTATCGACGGTACTCTCAGTTCTATACACTTCACCGGGATTTGGGTAAAAACGATTCCGTTATATCGTCCTTGTATTTTCCTCCAAAGAAGCACTTGGGTAACAAGGTTAGTTAATACATTTACAAGTTGAATGTAAGTTGGATTTCACAATTAGATGATATTCTATGCTTACACAATATCGGGTGTGTTATCTTTGACTGCAATTGTAGGATGCCAAATTTGTGGATGAACGCAGGCGGAAGCTGCAAGACTATCTTAGAGCTGTTATGAATCATACACTTCAAACCAATTCGGTATTAGCATCACATCCGGAAAAGAATTTGCTGATATCAATTCTTCCTTTTTTCGGGTATGCGTATAAATTGGATTTTTTATTATTATGCGTCCTGTGTCTTCATCTATATCATTGTTTATGAGAAGTTAGCCTGCTATCTTCTTTTCCTTTTTAGTGAGTTTTTCAATACCCACACTCAGAAACCAAAGAGAGAACGAAGTCGCTCGAGAAGTCTATTCTTTCGTCAGTCAACTCCGCATACACAACAGTCTGGTCAAGGACAGCTTCAGTTTTCACATTACCCCCAATATACTGGATTGTAAAGATAGGTGAAAATATGATCAACAACTGTCCAGCCATTATTTTTTTTCAACGGAGAAAAATAAATCGACGCATCATAACTAGGAAAAGATTCCTTGTGAAAATGGTGGTTTGTTTGTGGTTTTTTATATTTATTTTCTTTGTGTACAGCAAGGCTAACTTTCACTCACTAAAAATGCCCTTATATTTGAACGTACTAATAGTTGTAGGCATTTGACAAAAAGTAAATAAGTAAAACTAGTTTTTAGTCTGCGTACTAGTATTGTAAGAGATGAAAAAATAAATAATTTTATCTGTTACCGCTGTTGATAATAAATTGTGATATACGTAGCTACAATATAAAATAATCGATTGCAATGACGCAACGCAGATTCATTTTGTTACTTCAATATGACTACAACTACTGGGTAATGGATAACAATGGTGTAAGGGCTCAGAATTCAGCGCTCCACTATGACAGCATTCCTCAATAACTTCTTTGTCACAATATTTTTGGTTTTTGGTGAAAAAGTAGCTCGGTGAAACATGACTAATAAACATGTATTCCGGTAATTATAATATAGCGTCCATAATACTGTTGTACTTAAAATCTACATTTGATTTTATTTGTAAATTAATTATTATTACTAATATTAATCAATTTGTTTGTGTATAACATGTATTCCAAGGTTTCGACTGGTTAGCCAAATAGGTAGCAGGTAATGAAAATTATTCTAGTATAGCTGAGGTAAGAATTATACTGTCCGATCTACGCTTCGCATGCAACTATTATAATCGAGAAATTTATACGTTGTTCTAATAATGGTAAACTCTCACTTTAAAAGACACTGAAGAAGAAAATAAAACCAGAAACTATACTTTTATAAACCCTCAAGTTCAAATCGTTGTGTTGATAACTTTATTCTTCCACAAAATAAACGATGGGCAGGTGCTTGATATGGCATTTACACAAAATAAACCTGATTATTCCGCCATCAATATAAATTCACTATTTAATAAATATACATATACATAAATGCCTATAATACAATGTACAGTAATTAGATTCCAAATAATTCTTACGTTTAAAACGTTTGCAAACTTTATTTTGGTTAAAATTGTCATTTAAGCAAGTTGATACCATATATTTATACATTCAACTGGTTTAAAAAAATAAAATGTACCTATATGAACTTTGTTAAATCAATAATCACCTTACACTAAACGCATTTGGCTTCTTCTCAGCAGAACTGCGACTCAAATGAATGTCAGGTAAAAAGTTATTTTTTTTATATTTTCTATTTGCATCCGGTTACTAATAAAAGACATTTCTCATTATGTATTTATATAAAATGAAGGTAATCCTATCTTTATACACCATTTCACGATACCCCTATCAAAATTTTTATTTCTTTCTAGCTAATTAAATCTTCTGCTACATTTCTAAGAGTTGAAGTTGAACATACTAATCGAATTTGTATACCTAATTTTCTATAAGCATTTTTAAGAGGGAAAATAGTTAGCATGATAACATTAATGAAGAAATGATTAAACATTATATTTGACATTTAATTTTACAGTTGATTTGGGCATCATTCTTTCAATGATTCATGCAAATTCTTGTAGAGTTTGTGGTTGGGGCACTGTGATACGAAGGATAAAGCTTACCTAATTCGACTTTTAATGGGTGCAGCATTCTTAATATAAAAGATTATTCATTTCTAGCGACTTTTGCTTTAAATTTAGCACAGGGGTTTTTGTTTTTTGCATTTCTATTTACGTTTACGAAAAGTACATGGTAGGTAGGTATGTATTATTGTCTTACGATTTATATCCTAAACTTATTGATCTTCTATGATGTAAGTAAACTTAAAGAAGGCCTTAGGCAAAAGAGTTGAAATCAATGGAATCTTGGATTTAGTCGTCTATCTATGATATGTGATCAGAATCACTAAACATAACTTTAAATACAGAAACCAGCAAAATAGCACAAATACCGCCATCTTGTCTTGCGTCATCAAATACATCTATTGTGTGATCTTGTGACTCGTGTGACTCCCATACAGTGAGTCACAATAAGCATATTGATCCAGACATTGTAATCTAAAATTAAACTTTAAAATAGCTAATTTTTAGTTTTAGACATGCTACTGAACTGAATAACTATTTTTAAATGATAATAATATATTGCACTCGTAGTCTTGCTTATTGGAAAACATGTTACATTGAATTACATACCATTATCAATATAGGTATGCATATTTCCACGAATAATAATTGTGATTCCGTAGATATTACATTTTATTTTAAAATTGTATAATTTTTTTCTAGACTTTTTTACATTGTTTCTTCCACTTTAGAAGTAAATTAAATTAACAGTCTGTGAACATCTAAAATGCTGCTTCCAATACATCTATAGTTTATATTTTTGGCATAGAATTTCTATCAGTACTAATTGTAAGATATACTACTACCGCTTACAACGCATTACGTTTTGTGTACATTAAACAAGAACAAACAGTCCTAATCAGAGAAAGGCAGGACTCCTAAAACAGAATCAAAGTAAGGATGAAATATTTTGAAAATTTACAAGGGATAGAGATCCTAGAACTTGTCAACAGTGTTTACATTCTAAATAAGTATAAAAAAATACCTATAGCGTGTTATTGCCACGCTTTTAAGACCCGGAGAGGTCGGACTATTATTAGTATGCGTTTGTAAAAACCTTTCTAAATTAGTACATCCGTGTCACTATAAATCTGCAGCAAAATAGAGCTTTATCATCCGATACTAATTCATTTATAAAATAGTGTCACCCAGTCATGTATGCAAGTGTTGTATCAAAGGCTTTTTCGTCACGTTATGATTCAAAGAAGGTTCTTTGTATATCTCTCTGCCTCTCCAGCTATTTTTTGAGCATCAGTAGGCGCAAGCGGTCCTTTTCATGCTCTTACTAAAGGTTCGTTGTTACAGATTGATCAAAGCAGTTACCAGAAATCCAGACACTGATTTTGAATAATTTGATTAGGGTTGAAAGACATGTAAATGGAAACTTGCAAAAATCCGTGTTTAAAAAAAAGTTTACTGAAAACGGCAGAAGTAAACATTCAGTCGCTAATGTAACCTATTACTATTATATGTTGGCACATTTAGCATTCCGCGTGTTTTCAATAGAGCTTGCTGTTTTATGCACATGACACATGATAATAATAGCATTTAAACCTCTTTCATTCTTTGAAAAACTCAAGTACCAGGTACGTTTTCAAGGTAAGTATTCATGTATTTGCATTTTGTATCTGAAAAACATTACGAATCGTACAATATGACTAAATGTTTTCAATAAGGGGTAAGAATACCCAAGTAGGTATCCATGTTCCAAAAAACCATCTTAAATTGAATTTATCGCATGAACAAAGCCATGTCTAAAATAAAATATTGTAAATTGAACAAACTAATATGACAGATAAACTGATTAATACGACAAGTTTGTTAAATTCCTTGAAAGTGATTAGGTAGCCTGTCTCTTTCACCTCTACTTTTTAATTTGTCACCAGGCAAAATACTATATAGTTTCCATTGCTACAAAAATCGTTTAATAATAACAAGAGGGCACAAAGACGTTAGAAAGGTACAGTGCAGTAGTGCATCATTTAAGGCTCCATACTTTTTTAATTTTCTGCTAATTTAAGTAGCTATAGCCAAAAAAATATAACGCAAAACGCCTATGAACAAAAATAAAAATCTAACTGCACTGGACGAGTTACCATGATATTTATATTATAGTAACGCGTTTAACTGAGCTAGTA
>JAHZMT010004600.1:0-22752 GCA_027743785.1 Sinhomidia bicolor | reverse complement strand
CCAATTAGACGTCATACATGTGTAGCTATTAGTATTTTAGTTGTTATTATTATTATTCTTATTGCTACTTTCATTATTACTATTACTAGGCATTAACGGTACATACTGCTTGCTTCCGACATCACATTATTATTATTATATAATATTCCAGCAGTAGAAAAAAAGACAACAGCATTAGTAAACATTCCTCGTCATTACATCACGTCTCAATTTTTAAATCGTCGCTTTTTCCTTTCACTTTTATTTATCTATATTTTTCCCTACTTTACTTCTCTCTTTTTCTCTCCGTGTGATTTACTTTACAAGATGGAAACGGGAAGAAGAAGAATAAAAAAAATCTTTGTAAGTCTGGGTCACATAGACCCATAAACGGAGATAATTGACAAGGGATTTTTATCCCAGCGGAGAAGAATCCTTTTTTGGCGTTGTTTGTTGCTGGTGTACTGCCCTGTCTTTTCCTTTTCTACTTGGTGTTTGGGTGAAAAACACGCCAAGGAATGCAAGGAATCCTAAATATTTCCATTGATTTTACAAATCCCTTGCTTGTCTGCTTTCTTCTTGCTGCTTAATTCTGCATCCACCACCGTGACTATGTATACGCCTGTGGCTGTTTGGGCTGGTGTTCAAGAAAATCCTGTACGGCACGGCACAACAGCAGCAACAACAAGGCATAAAAAAAGCAGTGCATGTAGTTAAATCTGATCTTTCCGCCAAGAAGCATTACTACTACTACTACATATTAGTAAAAAGTATGTATAAACCTGAAAAAAAGTACACAATTCTGTTGTTTAACAAAATACCTATCTACTGCACAAGCTCTTGTCTAATTTACTAAATTTTCTCATACTCTTGTCATTTTTACTTCATTTCTACAAAATTGTGTAAGGAAGCATCATGCATTACGCTTTTATTAGTGGAATAAAGGCAGCAGCAAAAAAGTGCAAAGGGAAAACAAGGGATAAAAATGTTTAACAAAGCTGGACAATTTTCCGTGCCAGGGTAACTGTAGAATTTACAAAACAGAAAAAAGGGTACGCAAAGGCATGAAAGCTTGTGAAAGAAAGAGAGAGAGAGAAAAAAAAGATTTTGTTTCGGCACGGATTAGAGAAACGTACTGCGCCTTTCTTCTGCATTTTTTAACATTGTTTAATAATAACTAGTAAGATTTTTGTTAAAAAAACTCATGGCGTGATGCTATGTGAATCTTTATAAAATATGTGTAATAATCAGTAATACATGAAGATAATAATATGAATATGTACATAGGCACATGCATAGCTGGTTTAGGTATGCAGTAGCTACAAATAAGCATGCACACACAGAGCGTAGCAGTATGGACATCAAACAGTTTTTTCCAAGGCGAAGACTCTCTGCGACGACGGTGAAATCATCATTTTCAGTTTCTTTCTTGGATACACTACTACATTCCTCCGTGTTGTCCTGGCTGCTGCTGGTTAGCGTGAATGTGTATCCATTATTTTACTTATTTTTTTACGTGTTAGTAGAAAAACATGTTTTCATATAAGGTGCTTATTTGAACTTATGTATATTTTATTATACCTTGTAAAAAAATTGTTTGCTTACTTTCCCTCCCAAGATGTTTTTCCTCTCTCTTTCACCCGTGAAGACTAACAAATATATTACTCGTTGGTGTCGACTTACTTTGTTAGCTGGGAAGGTAGGTGTATTGTACGTAGGTAGGTATTTTTTTATGCTGTACCCTAACAATAGTAGTAGCAGCGGCAGCAGCAGCAGTAGCAGAATGATAATAGGAAGAAAAAGGGAGAGGAATAGGTAGGGTGGAAAAGACGGGTTTTTTCTCTTCTTCGGTAAATACTTACATGGCAGGGAAGAAAGGGAGGCTGCTGCCAGTTGCTCAAGTGATTTTTTACTGTCAACTTTTACTTTGGAAAAGTGTTAATGTTGACAGGAGAAAATTGTCAAGTTTAGTTGGTGGATGATAGCTACTAGGACAACCAGTATATTTTCTATCTAGCAGTAGATGTGCTGTAGCAGCAGCAGCAGTAGCAGTAGTAGCAGCATGTGTCTGTATGTCACTAAAAAAATAAGAGGAAAATATGTTGACTTGGTATATAAAAGTAGTGATAGCAAAGTGTATAACTTCAGGGCATACAATATTTTTTTTCCTAAATGAATTATTTGCGACAGCCAGAGCCAACCAAGCTTCATTATCATCGACATTTCCCCTTCTTGTGCTTCTTCCCATTAAATACCATATAGTGGTGATAAAAAAAACAAGATCGTTTTATGATTTCAGCCAGCAGCGGTGGTGTGATACCAAATGGTATCATCATCAGTAGCAGTTTCTAGTTTTCTCCTCTAATCCGATTACACGCTATATAAGTACGACTATTATTATTGTGATGCCATCGTTTAAAAATATTTACTGCGGCTGCTGATACGCTGTTGGCATTATTTTGATAGGAAAATATTACATCATCTCTGTCTTTTCTTCGGCTTTGTATTGTCTTTTTTTTCTTTAAAAAAATGTCCCACAACTGCTTCTGATGTTGTTGATGTTGCTGCTGCTGCTGCAGTGTAAATCTTATACCTTGGCAGTAGTAGACGAGCAGTAGCAGTTCCGTCAAAATAAATAGAGTTGTCCTACTTCACCTTTTGACATGTTCCACATCGCATGACAAAGCTTTCCCATTATTATTAGTATTAAAAAATAATCCTGTCAGGTTTTGGTTGACATTTTTTTTCTTCCTCTACTACTACTTCTTCTACTTCTTCTTTCCCAATGACAACGTCGAAAAGTGGGGTAAACACACACAAGGTTACACACGGATTTTGTTTGTCTATTTATCCATTTTACTCTTCTTGTGCTACTCCCTTCCCCTTCGGATTTCTCCACATCCACTTTGCTAAACTGTGTGGCAACCTTTAGTTCAAATGTTGACTTTGGAATAATAGTAATAATAATAATAATAACATGTCTTGTCATTAGTCGCCTCGCAGTATAGTACTGGTAGTAAACAACATAATCCATCTGTATAGGTTGTTCTACAGCACGGTGAAACGGCAGGATATGAAACCCAACACTGACAAACATTATACCTACTATATCTACATTCATGAAACAAACCTAGCTTGTTACTAAAGGAAAAGAAAATATATATCTTTTTTTAAAGTGCGTGTGTAGCAAAACAAACGGCAAGGAATTTTTTTTCTTCCGTTAGGTGATTTATCATCATAACAATCATAATCGTCATCATCGTCAACGAAATCTCAGAAGCAAACATTGTATATATATACCTATATGTAATATAGAAATTTAGGCTAAAGCCAAGATTTATTATTATAGGGCAGGAGAAGAAAAAAAAGAGGAAAAGTTGTTTCTAGTAAAAGTGTCGTTACAATCTTGTTATTCTTTTCGCTTGATTTTACCCGCATCTATCATCTCTCCCGTGCTGGTTGGTGAACAACGGTACGTTAAGTAAACACAAACAAAAGATAAAAAGGGGGGAGGGAGAGAGAAAAAAAACTTTGTACACACATGTCCTTGAGCAAAGCGCCGGTTTTTTCAAGTGCACCGTCTTTTTTTTCTTGGATAATCAGTCATTATCGTTACGTTGTTGAATGTACTTGCCAATAAACTGATGATAACAATAAGTAATAAAGTATGCAATGATAATATTTTGTTACAAGTAATAATACTGAAAAATAATTGTAATAGAAGGCAATGGTAATTTAGCAAGTTGTACATACATATAGAAATATACATATAAATAGCAAATTACCCACAAAATTACTAGGGGCCCTTCATTCTTTACAAATGATGCTGGTCCACTAAGCTCCGTATGTTTACAAAGTGTTTCAAGAATAATTGGAATGACAAGGAATACCCATTATAAAAGAATGGGTCATTCTTCGGGTCATCAAGCAGGTGTTAAAAGTCATCAGCTTCTTCTTCATCTTCATCATCATCATTATCGTCATAGCAAACAGCAAGAAAAGAATCATCATCATCACCGTCGTCATCATCATTCTCATCTTTATCATTCAAGTGGTGTTCCCGTCTACTACTCCGTTGTAGTGTTGACCATGTTTGTCGTGACTGTTGGTGACTTGTTCATTTGTCCAACGCTCGGCAGTGAGTTTCCTGAGCGAGAGTGTTGTGACAATATTTACCCCCTTCCAGCACCTGGTCCTGTTCCCAGGGAAAATGGGATAGACCCTGGTCTTCCCGAGTACGTCGCATCTACTCCACCAGCCACTACGGAACCTCCAGGTATATCCCGTAAGAACATAATAAATACATACACACATAAATGCATACAAAACAAAAAATAAACATATACACAGCATCGTCTTCATCCGCAATATTACACCGTTTTCTTTACACTTGTCTATGTAATACAATCAATAGGAAGAAAACACATTTTTTTCCGCAAGAAAAGAAAAGAATTCATTTTTACATAAAAATGCATAATAAATTATGTATATGCATATGCACGTACATGTATGTATCTATACAAAAAATAAAGCTTAAAATAAAGTCATCGATTTTTCATTTTATTTTCTTACAATGAAATCGAAACATGCGTACAAAAACTGTGTTTCTCCCAAAAACAAGCATTGTATAGCATTTTTTGTAGAGTTTTTGAACCGTCACTACATTATACCAATTCAATGACAGCTCACTGAGCTGATATTACTACTTGCTACTACTCCAGTAGTAATAACAATAACAATAGGCATATATTTTTTGCTTATTATGATGATGGTAGATAGAATACTATATTTGGATTGGGTCACCTTACTACACTTTTACAACAACTACTATTGCTACTGTTTTTACTATGCAGCATGCCTACCTACTTTTTGCCAAGTATCAATTCCAAACGACAACTCGCTATAATTACCTGTCATGTGGGGAGAAATTGAAGGTGCATTTGGTGCATACATAGTATTCCTAATACGTTTATTGCTGCTGCTACCACCGGCACCACCACCACTAATAATAAAATATCACCGGGGACCTCTTTTCTTTTATACTTGAATGACGCCACAATTAGCTTATAGTACCTATGTATGTACTATATGGAATTGCACAAATTTATATAACTACCATCAGCGCCACCACCACCATCACCACAATTTTCATTTCCAGTTGTCGTTGTCATTCTTCTCAGTTTAAGTGCCAAAATAGACATAACGTGCACGTGTATGCCGATATAAGAATGCGGTTCTAATATTCCATGTTGTTACTACTGACACTACTAGCACTGCTGCTACTGCTACACCTTGTGCAAAATATTTCTCTCTGTGCTCATACATATTTATAAATGTGGTTTACACTAGGGCATTATCCAGACATCAAATAAGTAACCTACCTAAATAATGCATGGGTTCAAAACACTTCACTTAAATGACAACAACAAGCCAAATCAGTTGCACTTTGTGCTGCTGAAACGGAGCACACTCCACCACACTCAACAAACTGCTCGTACTGCTGCTGCTACTACTTACGCACTCGATTTTATTATGTAAAAGGCGCAAGTATTATAATAGCTTGGCAGAAGAAGGGTAATAATAATAATAATAATAGTAGTAGTAGTAAGAGTACTAGTAATAGTAGCAAGTGAATAATAGAAAAATGGTGTTGGTTGGTTCCTTTTCTTAGTGTCGCGTCGTTGTGGTGGTGGTGTGGTGAGTCAAGTCAATAAATGTCAATTTGAGTACACCTGAGCCAAATTTTGCAAATGCGATATGGATAACTTGTTTTGTAAGTACGCCAAGGTAGCAAGTAGTAGTACAGCAGTAGGCGTAGTGGTAGCACTGGAACAAATATGAAAAGAGACAAAAAGGGTGTAAGGAGGAGAACAGGAAAAGTACGTATTTTCACTTTGGGTTTTTCCCATAAAACGTGTGTTCGTCTACTTTGTCAGCTCCAAACGTTTACTACTACTACTACTACTTACAAGCCCGCCTCTATGTTATACACCAGCAGCAGTAATAAGTGGGCTCGGCTAATGTGTGTATAATATTAAAATTACATGTAAGTACATGCACACACATCCTTCTTTGACACAAGTGAAGCAATAGGGGGAAGTTGAGTTGTTTGCACTAAAAGTTTGCAAGTGTGTGCATATATCTATGCATGTAGACATGAGCCTCTTCTCTTGCTCTCCGGTTACACGACAAGTAAACCGAGCATGTTCACTCTGTTGTAGCACTACATGCTGTAGTAATATATTCAACTTTACATGAAATTGGTTTGCCCACGTTGTTCTTGGAAATTTCCAAGATATTTATAGCAGAACTTTGGCATGTATGAGATTCTATGTGATGGTGATGACGATGATGATCGTGATGATCTTCATGCTATTAGACATGCAAGCAAGTTAAGTAGTACGTAAGAGTTTATACGCACTCTGTCGATTTATGCATTTCATTCTTGGAAAAAAATAACACGATAATATATAATATGTGTACACTTGGTGCGTGTATAATTTTATTTTTTTTAAAGAATTTTCTTCCTCGCTGAAATAGAGAGAAAACACAATTACGGTACATAGATGATGGTTCAATGATAATAGCTTGTATTGTTGTTCTCTCTTAGCAGAAGAAATGATGTTGATCGTGTTCATGATGATGAATAGAATTGTACAAGAGTTGTACCTCTGATAAAAAAAATAGACGGGGTGAGTGAAGGTTTTACATTACATTATGATAATACATTCAGTCATGGAGAATAAAACGAGGAAGAATGAAAAAGGAGAAAGAAAAAAATCAATGACTGTGTAATATGATGTTCAGTCAGGAGGCAGACAGCTAAAGCCAGGTAATGCACGTGTAACAATAATAAGAGTGAAGAAAAGAAGGAGGAGGAGAAGATATTAGGGGAAAAAATATGTATGACGAAGAAAGCGTCTATCTTTTTTCTCTCTCTTTTTCCACAGTCTCTTTTTTTTCTCTTCAACTTTCTTTTGTTTATGAAGAGAGAGAGAGAGAAAGCGAGATATGTTATATGTGTGTGTGTATGTTAGGGAGAAAGAGAGGGAGAGGAGAAAAGAAGAATGTTTTTTTTTCGTTGAGTGAGACTTCTTGAGTGACTTTTCTCCTTTCCATGCCTGCCTCTTCCTCCTCTTCTTCTTCTTCCTCTCCTTCTCTTTCTTCTTCTTCTATTTCTCCGCTTTGCTTGCTTATTTCTTTCCATCATATCCATCCAAATGTCATAATATAAAGCAGCGAAGCAAGAGAGCAATCAACTAGCTAACCAACCATACACATATTACATATCACAGTTGAATGAAGCCACCTTCTCTCTCATCACTACAAAAGCATGCAACCAACAACAATATCTCAACATCATCATCTTGAATATTATGATGTACGTGGGTGGATGGATGCGCGCTGCTTGAGGGATACTAAACTACTGTATATATATGTATATATACAATATGGCCACTTATAAGAGAAATTTTTTTTTTTCGGTGTATAAATAAATACTTTCTTTCTCCACTAAATAAAAAAATTCTGCTGCTGCCACTACTACCTCGTTACTACTCACAATGTTGCCTGCACTTTTTTCTCATTTATTTATTTATCGGCGTCATCGTCATCATCTTTCTTTTCCTTTGTTCATCACGATACGATCAGTTGAAGACGATGACTACGTCGTCGTCGACGACGACGACGACGACGATGATGATGATGGTGATGTACTACATTTCTATCTTATCATTCCCATTAGCTTTTTGCACTTGTGATTGAATACTATTTAATGAATGCATGCACGCTTGGTTAAATCGCATTTAACGATGATGAGATAGATACCATTTTTTAATACTTTTTGTGTAAACACGAATTACTACAGAGACTGGTGACGGAGAACATGTTAAATTGGGAAAATGCTAAACTAATAATACCTTTTTCTGCTGTTATTAACACCAACCTTTTAAATAGTACTTTATTTATTTACATAACTCAGCATCAATTTAACTGTTTGTCACCTAAACGTGTTTTATGTTGTTTTCACTTGCAAAAGCCATGACACTTTTTTTCTATGCTTTAATATTCCTTTTTTATCGTGATAATGGCTACTGATAATAGTGCTACCGTTGTTGTTAGATGTTTTTTGTTTATTTGTTGTAATACTTTTTTCAACCAAATTACCTTGTATTCATGATACTTTTCCCGTTGTGGTAGTGAAAGTAGTGGTGGTGGGTTGCATGAAATTTTAACTTGCCATTCTACTCACAAAAGTTTACACATATTTTTTTTCTTCTTTTTTTCTTTAATATGTTTTCTTTCTCGTACGTACAGAAATCATGTATGCATATGAATGGATATATAATATTTACGGAAATTATACGTTTATTGTGTGCTTATATATCAAGTAAACATATTATTTACTTTTTTCTCTTTTTTATGCAATGCCCTCAAAATAAAAGTGTACGTGCAAACTAAAATTGTGAGAGAAACGCCTTGTCCTACTCTCTCTCTCTCTCTCTTTCTCCTTTTTCTCTATTTTTCATATTTTTTCACAAGATGAAGAAAAAAACTGCCTCTTCACTTTTTTTTCTTTTTTTACAAAAAGAATTCATCATATGCATTACGCGACTCACTGCGCAGTTATACATTCCACACGAATGACTATGTCAAATAACATCATTATTAGTGCTTTCTTATGTCACCACTATAGTGAGGCATCAGTGGTAAGAAAAAGTAGTTGTTCCACCATTACCATCATCATCTTTATGATGGGAACAACGGCAACGACAACAACAACAAAACGAACCAAGGCCGAACAACAACAGCAGCAGCTCATATTTTTTATTTCACTTTTTACTTGCAGAATAGTTTATAAAATGGAAAAGAAAACGGAAAGATTTTCATGTTCTCATGAAAACAAAAAAAAACACACTCAAGACAATGACAACATCAACGACGACGACGACGACAATGTAATGATGACGAAAGCAGAAACGGGGAAAAGTACACTGCAACAGTCTGTTTTTATCGCTTATTTTTTTCTAGTTTATTACCAAAACTAACTAAACTAGACCATTATTATTACTGTTGGCGTTATTTATTTTCCAAGCATCATTTTCAGTCTGCATTACCATAAGTTTTTTCCTCTCTCTCTCTTTCTCTGCGTCGTCAACGTCACACGTTTGGGATGCCTGTCGTTAAAAAAAGTAAAATCATTTATTCCTGCTGACTTTGTTGTTGATATATATATAGAGAGAGAAAGAATGCTCGAAGCCTGTCTGTGTGCTACATACCAAGAGCGAAAATTGTATTCAGAGTAGAGTCATCATCCACATTATCACGAGTATGGAAAGCGTGTTGGTAAATAAATTAAGTTATAATCGTCAGGATGAGAGCAGAGTCGCCGCGCGCGAAAGGTCAACTTACGTAAGTACAGTTGAGTGTACTACCACCTATAGAAAAAAAATGACGGGGACTCATTCCAAATGTGAGCAGCGACAGTGTGCATTATTAATAAAGAGTCCATACGGAGGTACTAAATATCTCTTTGGAGAAATTACGTTAATTTGACCAGTTCACCCAAAAAAAAACTTAAGAATGATACACGAGAGCAGATCGATACAATAGAGCCCCGGTATTCATGTTGGGAATCAATAATTTATTCGAAAAGTGTCACAAGCCAGTCAGCTATTTCTTGGAACTGTATGTAACAGCGGTATAGATTATTTATATCATGATTTTAAAAAAAGACGTCAAACCTTGTAAAAAACAATTGAATTTTTTTACCCTTTGTCCATTTCATCTGTACTTCATTAGGTAAAATAGGGGAACAACTTGAATACCTGTTTTTATAAATTTAAATCCTACTTCAAAAATATATAAGCCTGACAACAATGACAAGGCGACTTTCAAAAAAACCAAAATGATTTTTTTCATCATTGCGTGGCTCTAGCATTTTTGTATGTTCAAGTTTAAAACACACACACACAGTTTTACGTGTATGCAGTATGTGTGTAGAGACCAAGTAAGTAAGTAAGTAGTCCAAAATAAAATTGAATTACGCATTGTCTGATAGCGTTACCGAGAAAAATTGGGTTGTCGTATTTCTCCTTGGCTTTGGACGGATGAATCAAGTGAGGTTGAGTTGAATGAAATTTTCAAATGAATACATAGCAAATAGATTGAGCTACCTACTAACTACATTTTCAAGGTTTTTCTTGACATTAATGTGTGTACCTCTCTGTTTGCGTGTGTATGTTCGCATGCATTCATTTATAAGGAGAGTAGGGGCGGACATAAAGTACATATTTTTCAATTTCTTTCAAATATTTTTTTTCTTACCCATTTTATTCGTCAGTATGCTACCACCACCACCATCACCACCAATAAAAGTAGGTAAGCACGTTTTCTTTTTCTTTCTTTCTTTTTTCTTCCTTCGAGGCACTCTTGAGGTTATATAAAGTATTTCCAAGAGAAAAAAATAAGATGAGAAAAAAAGGTCAGTTTGATCTACTACTGAAAATTTAAAAGGACATGAGAGTTGAATTGTTGGATTGAGCCAAACGTCCTCCTACTCTCTGACTCCATGTTTTATTTTTCCTCACCCTGTATACATATCGGCACATATGGACGTATTGATGATGTTTCTGCTCATGATTAAGCTTTTAGTGCACCACATTGGCCTGCTCAAGTACTTCCACCAACGCTGTACTGTCTCTTTCACTAGAAGAACTACGGCGACGACCACGACGATGACGATGATGATGACCAGTCTATTTTTTATTATTGGTATTCCATTAAATTCTACTTCTTCTTCTCCTTCTAACAAATGCGTCTTTATTGATCATGAGAAAAAGAGAAAAAATATATACCTATACGGCGAGTGAGTGAAGTGAGCGAAGGCCAACATCTAATCATGTTGTCACCGTGTAACGTAAAACTGTCGGAGAAAATAAGTGACAAAGTTGTAGTAACAGCAGAAGGACAATACAAAAAGGGAAGAAAAAAAGGACGAATGGTAAATGGGAGAAGAAGCAACTTTGTACCTGGTGCCATATGTTACACATCCACCCTATTATCCTTCTCGCTTACACTAACAACAACATCAACAATCAGTTGCACTATTACTATTACTACTACTGCTGTCTAGTCTTCTTTACTGGTTTACTATGTACACTTACACGTACAGCACTGCTATTATTATTATTATTATGACGAGTAGAGGAAAGCATGTGTATTGTTTTCCTTACTTATTTTTTTCTTGGCATTTCATGCGAATAACAAAGAAAAAATATGGGTTCAAGTTGAATCTAATATAGTTATATGAAATGACATAGTTAATGTTTGCATGTTGAAATGTATGTATAGCCACTTGCTCCTCACTGTTTTCCAGAAAAAAAACAAGCGTCAATAATAGTGTCGATTCTTACTACTGTCCATTTTTTTTCTCTTTTACTTCTTCTTCTTGGAACACAGCTAAAAACACCCAAGTCTTGTAGAGTTTTCCAACGAAAGAGTTATTATAAACGGGAAGCCATGCAACAAGAACATTATTGTAGGAATGACAAGCCGAAAAAAAATATCGTAAGTAGTAGTGAAATTCACCTCATTTTTTTGAAAGAATATACTATCATCATGTACTTAAATAGGTATGCCATCTACTTGTCTCGTATTACCTTCTCAAAACTTGCTTTTGTCAAATTGGTTTACTTATATTTGAGAGAGAGAGAGAGAGAAAAAAAAACGAAAAAAGAAATTGACATTTTCTCATATCTAGATTTTCGTGCTGCCTATGCGCCACAACTGTGTGTGGACGTAATAATAATAATATAATACTAATAATAACAACAGCAACAACAACAACAATAAAAATCGAAACAGCACATCATTTATTTGGATATTTTCTCCGACAAAATAAATGAGTTGGTTATTTAGTTATGACAAAAAATTGAGTGTATGTTACGTACTATATAGTCGGCAATATTATTTTCCATTGGAGAAAGTGACCAATTATTCATAGTTCTCTTTTACGTAACCACTACCACTTTTACTGCTTTGTAGTATAATATGCTTATATATATGATGAGGAACGCATGGTTGGTTTGTTGGTTGGTTGGCTGGTTGGTTGGTTGGTCATGATTCTTCCATCCACACAAACAGGAACGACCATAAATAAATACAAAAGGAGCACTGGTTGGAAGCACTCCTTTGAGTATAGAATATACTGTAAACAATGAGGTGAGAAAATTCTAAAAGAACATAAATATGACTTTTTTTGACATTTTCATACTTCCAGCGGAAAAGAATATGTATGAAAAGATATAGAGAAAGTAAATGAAAATGTATAAGGTATATAAAAAGAATAACATGGATGTTTGAAACACCATGCAAATCATTTAATTATGATGATGCTAGTATATATTGCCTTCTATGTGCATTTACGTACGTACGTGCATAGGTAACATGGTTTTTTTGGTAGAATAAATTGAGAACGGGATTGAGACATACAGTATATATTTTTTGTAATTTACAAAATAGTAATAATTCATAAAGCAATGGTTACTGTAGTAGTGACTTAAATAACGCCGGAAACTTGAAAACACATTTTTCTGTGACAGGCACAATGCACTTTTTATTATTTTTTTATTGTTTCCTTCTATTATTGCGGCAATGTTACTGCTGCTAAAGTTGATCATAAAAACTGGCTAGAAAAAAAATACGTTTTCTTTAAAAATACGAATGTATGGGATAGAATCGAATTTGTATTTTTATATATGTATATATATATTTTTTTTAAAAAAACAAGCCCTATATAATATATAGGTATATAATATGTATATGTTTCTATTTAGTCAGAAACTGTTGTGTAGTCAACTATTTGTAAGCGTAAGAAAAAAAGTCATTAACTTGTTTATTTTTTTCGTGTGGTGATGACGGTGAGGGGTACTCCTGGTTGACTGCTACTTGCTGTGGTGCAGTAAGCAAAAGTGCGAGTGCATGTGCCTGTCATTGGAACACACCTTGTACATTGCTACATAGATTACTTTCTCATTTCGTCTTCATAAACAATTCATTCATTTTTTTATTTCCTTTCTCTCTCTCTCTCTCTCTCTCCGTTTGCATTTTTTAATATGCCTCCCCCGAATAGGTAGTTATGGTATTTTTTCTAAGTATACAATATTTACAGAGAAAAAAGTGTACAAGGTGAGTGAGTCATGGTGGTGATGACGATGGTAGTATTTTTTTAAAACCCCTCCTGACGATGTAGGTATTAAGATCAATGTTCAAAGTGGAAACATGTCAAATAAAAATTAATTCGTTCCGTAAATATTTCTAATGGCAGAAGGAACAAGTAATGAAATGAAATCGTGAAGGAATGAAAAATACGAATAATAAATGAGTAGAATGTCTAGTTGGTGGTGGACTTGTGTGGTTGTCGTCCACAGAGAATTAAACAGATTATTGTTTTGAGAATGCAAAACTGATTGGATTGACTTGCTCACGGAAAACTGGAGATTATTAGCTTAACGAAAGTAAAGACGTCCTGCAGTGCACTCTGTTTACACGTTAAAAATAAAATAAAAAAGTAAAGTTGCATGTCAGAGTGTTATCTGGCTTGTAAATGCGTGCATGCAGGTAGGGTTGCATGCACTTTTTTTGAGTCAAGTTATGATCGAGAAAACTGCATAATGTCCTCCGGATTCGTTTTTTTTTGTTTCCACGTGTGCGCCCCATAGGAACTATAATAATAATAATAATACTAAGAAATCTCAATTTTGCTTTTATATTTTTTCATTCTCTCTTTTTCTGTATTTTAGTTTTGTATCAATATTTTCCATTTCCACAGCATTGATTAGTTATGAGTGTGGTAAAGCTAGCCACAAAAATGTAATAATCCAAAAACATACAAATAAATACACAAGTCACAAGAGAGCACATCAAGGATGAGGACAGGGAGGAAATTTGAGGGGGAAAAATGAGGAAGAAAGAGGTAGGCAGGCAGTATATATAAGTAATAAAGCGAGCTAATAGAGGAAAACATCAAAGGAGTTGAGTGAAATTGGAAAGTGGACGACGACGACGTACAAGACGACGTGAAGCGCGGGGAAGAAGAAGAAGAAGAGGAGGAAGCAGAAAGTGGTTGTGTTATAACTAAAAAGGTAGATACATGAAAAAGATAACGGTAAAAGAGTAAACACTTTGCTCTGTTAGGTTTCTTAAGCAAGAAGGCAGCTCTATATAAAGAGGCACATAGAGAGAAATGGAGAGATGGAGAAAGAGAAGCAAGAGTAAAATAAGTAAAATAGCTTCTGCTCTGCTCGGCTTAATCATATGAAATAGCACAACGTTTTATCGGATATTGTAAGAGAGACAAGGTGAATCTGGCGGAGATGGAACGTGAGCCATATTTAAACTATATATATACGTATAAGTACGTTCATTTATTGATGATTTTCTCTGGAAAATTATTGCATGTGATGCAAGTAAAAGATAGAGAGAGAAAGAGAGAGAAGATAGAGACGCTTCAATTTGAACCAAGATGTAATTCTACACCAGTGACTATAAAACTATGGTGGGCTGACTCTGTTGCTTATGTAGCAAATAATTTTCTTCCATCTTCAAAAGGACACACGAAGGCACGAAAATAATTATTCTGCTTTTTCTCTCTCCTCTTGTACTTTCCATGCTGCCGTCTCTACTGACAATAATGTACAGAGAGAATCAACACACTGCTGCTACCACTGCTGTTGCACTACTACTACCATACACGGTTGTTGCGTTAAATTGACTCCTTTTATAAAGCATGTTGTTATACCTACTTCTCTTTACAAAAAAGAAAGTTTGTTACACACACGGAGAGAGAGAGAGACAAAGCTATGCATTTTCTTAGCTTACTTATTCGCCCATAATTTATTTACACTTTGTGTTTCCAACATGCACGTGGACATTTTCTATGTTGCTGCATTTTTTATGTAAACACATAGAATGAAAAGTCAACTCCAAGATAATAAACTTGCAAAGTAACTGGTTACTATTATTATTATAAAACGTCATTCTTCCACTACTGCACTATACAAACACATATGCATATGCACATTTTTAGTTGCTTCATATGTGACTGAAACTGAATTATGCAAAATCCTAAAGTGCACTACTTGCTCATCATCAAAAACAGCTTTTGCCGTCACTCACCTGCTCCTAAAAATCATCAAGTTTATCAACAGTCCATGCTAAGAAATTGCAAGCGCATGCAGATAGCATAAAGGCTGCTGGTAGGGATAAATAATTTGATATGGCGATGCATACTCTATTTAAAATACAACACACATGTTTTCTTAATGTTGTGCTGTTATTTCAATACTAAGTAGTTGTAGTAGTAGCAACAGCAGCAGCTGCAGTGTGGTTTTACAGAAAGGACAAAGAAAACATTTATTTAAGTAGAGAGAAGAGTAAAAGGTGTTCTATTCAGTTTGCTATACTGTTTTTCTAGTATTTTTTTCTTTCTGTAATAAAAAAAGGCTCACTATCTTATTTTTTTCATACGCGTAGCAAAAAAAAGCTTTATATGCATCCTCAACTAAACTTGGCCACATGTATACTTTTCCTTGCGTGTGGACTTGTCCATTAAGTTTTTTTCAGAATGCTCTTCGTCACGACTCAAATGATTTTCATTCTCTGGTTTTCCGCCAAAACTTTTCTTCTCCGTTATACATTTTTTTGTTCATTCCTTCGCCTTCTTCTTCTTCCTCTTGTCTATTTCCTTCTTCTTCTTCTTCTTCTTATTCATGACTGAAAATGGGATGAGAAGAAATAAAAGAAAGAACAAAAACATACGAAAAGAAAAGATTGAAGAAAGAGGGAAGGAGGGAGAAAGTGTGTGTCTATGTAAAAAAAAAGATTGCATTCAAGAGAGAAAAAGGAGAGAGAAAGTGTTAAAAACAGGGTACAGTTGTGGTAAGTAAGTAGCATAGTGTGTTCCGTCTCGTCGCTGTCACTAACTTCACTGCTCCATTCTACTAATACCATTACTACTACCACTATCGTTTTTATAAGGAAGGCAAAAAAACTTCATCTTTTCTTAGAGAGCATTACTATTTTTTTCTTTCGCTCGTCAGTCGTCTTCTCTCAACTTTTTCATATACTTTTTTCCGTCTTTCTACACACACACACACCTTAGCTATCTAGGAAAGGTGTGACTTTTTTGCTCTCTCTCTCTCTCCTTTCTTTTATTCTTTCCACTAGATGAAATGTTTGTAAAACATATCAACTTATCGTTGTCAAACAAACAGACTTTCTACTTTACCTTATTTTGCATTAGAACAAGCGAGTAAAAAGAAACTGTGGGAGAAAAAAAGTTGTGTTTTCCTATTATTTTTGTGCTTGTCCATAAAACAAATATGAAATAAATAGAGTGAATGAAACATTATAGTATTGAAAACATAACTAAAAAATGTACAAAACCGTGTAAGCTATAAACAAGGAGCGCGGGCAAATTTAATACAGCCATCAAATTTAATAAAGCTACCAGTTTATGTCAAATGCGCTGTTGCAGCAACTTAAAATTTAGGATCTGTTGTGGCATGGAAACGATTGCGTACTATTTTTTAAATATTGCAACAAGAATACTTTAAAACCAAAAGTTGACTTTGATGATTTAAAAGACTGTTGTCTACCTGTTGGGGAAACGGATGGAAGGACGTATTTAGTTAGTAATATCAATAAGAAGTTTTGTTCCGTACTCTTTAGTAATAATAATAATAATAATAATATGGCACTAATTTATAATAATATTGTTTCAATAAGCCTGCAAGTATACTCTGGTGGATGTAGCAACCTGTCATTTTTTTAGTTCCGTCCATTTTCTTTCTCAATTTTGTGAATAAGGCGTCACTCAATAGGGTTATTTTTTTTCTTGTCCTGTTTGACGGACTGTTTGTAAATTAGAAACAAATTATGTAATGCAATGCAAAAGCAGCGCTGGCAAAGTGCACCTATTGCTGCTGACCGTTGCTGTTGTGTTGTACGTACAAAAACTCCAACCTACACATCAATAAACACACGACATATTTTTTGTACGTTTCCTCTTGTATTATGCAACATATGACATTTTCGCCTCTTGTGAAATGATTATATTACATTATTATTATTATTATTATAAAAATACACGGTAGCGCTGCTATGTACTCTGGTGCTTTTCTAAACATTTTTACCACACCACAACGAGTGTAGACATAATATATAACATTGTCGTGTGGTAAGGCCGTGTTATTTATTTACCAAATTTGTAGCATACTTTTTACCTGAAAATATAGCTACCTAGTTTAAATGTTGTACTTGTTATAATAGTAAGCAAAACAGAATGAATATTTTTTTGAGTTGGCAAACCACACAGCGTAAAATAATAATAATAATAATCGTCATCATCATCATCATCATGCATACTTTTTTTGCACAGAAACCAGTTTCACTTGTACCGCCATTCCTGTAGTACTACTCCTGCATTATTGTGAACTCTGTGGTGGAGGTGGTGGTGATGATGATAATAATAATAATAATATTTTTGGAGTACTACTGCTACTGATGATGGTTGTGTGTATGTATATATATGTGTGTTTTCTCTCTCTCTCAGACTTCTGACGCACAGGAAGTTGCTGGCATTAGCCATTATTTCAAAATTTGGACCTTTGGCTCGTTCGTTTATGAAAGCAGAGTTATTTTGCTATCAACATAATGATTTATTGATATCATGAATAACCTTGTCTGCTGCTACTTCTTCTTCTACGCTTCCCGCGTATATTTGTTGTACGGTTATGTATATACTTTCACAGTTTTCTTTTTCTCAAACGCAGCTCTGTAATTTGAACACTTTTTATGCATACATATACACAAGCATATATATATATACAGCATTTTTTGTGTGCAGTATGTTTTCCTTTGGATTTCCTGGTCCTCCCCCTTCTTCGCTCTAGGCCTCCTCTCTCTCTCTCTCTCTCCTTCAGAGTTTGCATGTACGTATCAATGTTGTTGTTGTTTTTGTTGGTGTGCATGCATTGTTATTTGTTGTTGTTCATTTCCATTACACTTGGACTGCTTAGGTACCTGAGTTTATTTTTCTCTGTTTTTTTGCACTGAATGGAATGGGTGAATATTATTCATTTACTATTTGAAAAAAAAACAGAGAAAAAAAGTTGGTCTCAAAAACAAAATGTATAACACATTTTTTTGCTGGTAGAGCTTCTCACATTTTTTTTTCTAGGGCGTTGGTCTTACAGCAACAGCAACAAACGGAGCACACACACTGAAAAAATATGCTTTTATTGTTTAGATTATTTTAAGGAAAGAGAATAAAGCAAATTACAAAGAAAAGAATGAATAAAAGCATTGAAGAAGATTGGGCTGGCTATGAACACATCATCATTATTATTATTATTGCTTCAAATCATATTTTTTCTTGTTTGTTTTTTTGGTATGGTGTACTACCACGGTGAAAGTACATTTGTTAAGGGAAATAGCGTGATGATCATTATGGATGAAATACGCAAGTTAGGTGAAGAAAAAAATAGAGAGAAAAAAAATGAAAAAAAAATCAAAGAAAGTGCCAGTGTTTTCTTTTCACTGCGCTACCACTTGTTTTGTTTTATTTGTTTTCAACGTATTTTTCTACAAAGAAAATATTCACAAGCACGTCTACGTCTGTTGAAGTTGTACTTTTTCCATTTTAATTTCTCTCTTTAATTTGCAAGGTTTGTTTACTCTTTTCAGCATCAATTCTGCATTCCCTTTTGAAAGAAAGTGTACGTTGAGAATAATGTGATGGGACAGCAAACCCTGCAGGGTTAGATGATATAAACAATGAGAGTAACACAATAAACAGTTTTTTCTCTTATCCGTTCTATTTATATTCATTTTATTTGTTTGTTTCTTTTCTATTTTTCTCCCAACAAACCCACACACAAACCAGGAAACTTTACTTGTTTTTTTTCTGTACTCCATTCACAATTCACTCACAACGGCGCAGCAATCCCTCGTCGTCACTAACAGTAAAAGCATGCTATGGACAGGTGTGAGAGAAAGCAATTTATATAGAAAATATATAATTTTTTTGAAAAGAAAGGAGGGATCAAGATAATAACATACTATTTTCTTATCCCGTCCAATAGTACATAACACAAATTGTATATACGCTAATCTGAGCAAACACATCCAAGGGAAAAAAGCACATTGCCCGCCTTCATATGAAAACGTACTTTGCACACTTTCTTTTTGTTTTTTTTATTTTTTATACCTCCCCTGGCTTTTTCTTGCATGTTGGCCGCGTGTCTGCCTGCATGTACAGTACGTAGGCATTCATGCACACGCCACTTATTTAGGTTCAGAGAGAGAGAGAGAGAAAGTGAAATCCCATCATTCCTCATTATGTTTGAGGCACACGCAAAATCAACATGCCTTGCCTGAAAAGTCAGTCAAAATATTAGGGAAAATGGCAGTGCAGCGTGCTGCTTTCATTTTTTAAAAAATGTACTGCAGGTTGTATTAAAAAGTAAACAACTATAAAAATATATTATATCATAAATGCATAATAGATGATATGATTATTTTTTTAAATCATCCAAAAAAAATTTTTACAAGAAAAAACCGTAAACTTAAAAAAATATATACACTCATGTGTATATATATAGCATACTTGTAGTCGTTTTCTTGTTTATTATGTTATGTGTTAAGGTAGTGTCTTATAATAATAATACATAGTACTATCATGCTACAATAATTCTGCCTGATTTACTTCACTTCGTTATTCTTTTCCTTTTGCATTTTATTTTCTCCATCGATGGAGTAACATGAGAGGCTCTCACGGAGAGAGGAGAAATGAAGCCCTATTAGAATGTATTATATGATCTGTCAACAAGCTAGATAGAATGAAGGATGATAGCACATGAGGATGATGATGACCGTGTTGGAAACTACTGCTTTCCAGCGAAAGCAAACTGCTTGCAATACCAACTTTAATGTTCGCTACGCGTGTCCTCTTCATTCACTCATTCATTCACCCACTCAGTCATTCAGGCAGTCAGACATCCAGCTCATTATTTTATACGTGTACTTTTCCTTTTGATCTGGTTGTTCCCTTTTTTGCTCTTATCTTCTCCTTTGATTTTTTTTTCTTTCTCTCTCTTTTTCCCCCTGCCATTATTCAGCTCTCTTCTCTCTGCACTTCTTGCTCTCTTCTTCTTCCTCCTCCTTGTACTCAATTGTACAAATGTATCAGAGTTGAAAAAGGGATAAGTAAAGTGAAACGAGAGGGAGCAAATTGGATATATTGAAAATTAGATGATGGAATTATGGAATTGAATATTGCCTGTTGGATGACTCGCTGGTGGTACCGGTGGGTGTACCGCCAAAACCCATTTTTACTTCCTATCCGCCTAAAATTTATCCATCTCTCATATTCATACCTACCACCTCACCACTTCCACCAGTAGAGACACATACATTTATAATGTTTTGCACATACCGTAGTAGTAGCAGTAGTAGTAAATACAATGTACAAAAAAGTGTGTGCAAAAGGGAGAGAGAGAGAAAGACGAAAAACACGAGAAAATTGGTTCCCTGCCTTTTGTTACCACTGATACTACAGTAATACGATATTATTATGACGAACTGTACATTTTTTTTGCAGTAGCAGCGCCCAGTCGCTGTGTAAGCTTTTTGGCAGCTGCTATTTTCTCCTGCATTTCTTTCCTCCTTTCATCCTCACTCCATGTGACTGAATGACTGAGTGAGTGAAAAGAGTCAGCAGCAGCGAAAAACATATTATATATATACATATAGATAGATAGATATATGAACATACTCCCAAATGAAAACGTAAAAAAAATTATTAAGAATGTATCCCAGTATTTTTGGCTCTCTGATCCACTTTCTCAATTCTTCTATTAAACCATCACCCCATACCATACACGGTTAGACCGTTATACCTACATAAAGTGATATACCGCTCTCGGCTGGTTCAGCTTAGCGCAGCAAGTACTCCATGTACATATGCTCTCATAATAATATTATTATTCATCTTTTTTTTGTTCCTTTCCTTCACTTACTCTACCCATCAATATTGAATATAAATATGCCTTTTTTTCTTTTATACCCATCGTCTTCGCCTCGTCATCCATTTTTTGCTGCTGCTGCTACTCCTACTGCCAGTGTTACTGCTGCTGGTGAACAAAATTACAACAAGTTAAAGAAATAGAAGAACAAGCTTTCCTTGTTCCGTGTGCTGCTTCCTTCTCTTTTCACTGACGACGTGGAGGAGGACGACGACGCACACCCAAAAACTGTCATAAATCATCGAATTTTCATATTTTTCATTCTCTAGAATCTTTCATCTCGTAATATTTAATGTTGTGTAAAAAGGTACAGTATAACATGTGTACTTTTATTACCGCATCATGCTACCTACTAGTCACTCTTTTTAAAAAAAAAACTACGAACAAGAGGTGGAGACGTGCACACGTACCAAAAAAAGAAGGAGAAGAAGAAGAATAATAGGAAAACTGAGGAAAAGAAGGGAGAAAAAAGAAACCAGATAAATGTGCGTGTGTTCCGGATTGACAGGGAGAAGGGAAGAAGGGGAGATATTATTATGCAGCAAAAAAATACAAGAATGTATAGAAAAACTCTCATTTTTTTCTCTCAAAATATATGCATCCTCTTAACATACAAAATATTTATATGCTTAAGCACGTTATGTCATTTACTACTACTGAGCATGGAAAAGTACCACTGAAGAAAATTCAAGTTGCATGTTTCAGAGAAGAAGAAGAAAAAGCAAACACTTGAGCGGAAAAGAACGTGTGTACTCCAGCCAGTCATCGAGTACATTTTTTATTGCATCTTTGAAAAAATGATGAATTCTCTCTGAGAAAAAAATGCATTCTATTTACTTTATACTTCTTTTTTTATATTTTTTCAACAAAAATAAATACATAACATTTACTATGCATTTGTAATGCATTTAGGAATTTTTATTACGGCAAATGATAAACAAACGACCCTCTCGTTGTGTTGCTTTGCTGTCAAATGTATGGCGCCGAGTATTGATTTTTTTCTACTTTAGAAAACTTTTTAGCATTCTTACAAATAGATAGTGTGTTTGTATATCAATACCTTTTTGTTATGTTTCTAAAGAAAAGAAAACAAGGCTTATCGTAAGGACAATGAATAAAAAAAGGGAAAGAGAGAGAGAGGCTATATAGCTAAAGATCAATTCATTTCAAAATTCATGTGTTTCAGTAAATTGACCTACTTGTTTCGCTCTCTACACTCCTTTATTCTCTTCTCTTTTTTCCTCAAATTCCGATCTCGATTGTTCTTTTGAGCAAACAAGAAAACAAGAGGGGACGACTACAAGAGGCAAGCATTTTGAGTTGAAAATCATCAACTATGATTTTTGTTGTTGTTTGATTCTCGTCTCGTTTAACGAAAAGGTTACAGAAAGAATAGTAAGTAAATAAGACACACACACACACGCACAGGAATAAGGGATTGAAAGGGTCGAAGAAAAAAGGAAAAATAAAACAAGAAACACAAGCAAACTCTCAGCTCTCGTTTTTGTGGGGATTCTTCGAAAAAAATGTTAATATCGTTTAAAGATAAATATAGTATTACCGTACTCTCTTTCCCTCTCCCTCTTCACCGATGCAATCATCATAGCATTTTTTCTAGTAGTTGTTTTGTGTCTGTGTACTTGCTATTTAAACATGCAGGGAACAACACCAAAAGAGAGAAATAAGA
>JAHZMT010004599.1:0-45757 GCA_027743785.1 Sinhomidia bicolor | reverse complement strand
GGCATGTGCTGCGTTTCAAGCTGTTTTCGAGTCGATGGATACAATTTCAAAATTCCAAAAAAATTATAAAGAAACTTTTAGGTCCAAATAACCAGAAAATATGTACACTTTCAATTTAACCACATCTTTTCATACCTTTATTTCCATCTGAATGCAGTCGCAGGAATTATTAGATACCCTTTATGCCTTGCTATTAATTTAATATATGGTCAGAGGCTAAGGAACTAAACTACTCACGCACCAACGGTTTGGTTGGGTAGCGTCAATTATTAGGCCATCATCCTTTTGGTTCATTACCGTTGTTGTTGCTGCAAGAACCAGACATAATATTTGCAACCACAAAGAACTGAATTTTTTTTTCATTACAATGAATCGTTGCCTTTCCTCATCCTCGTTAGATAGTAAGTTTTGTCAGATGAAAATGCATGACAAAGCAATTACTACATTCTTTTCATCCACACAATAGAGTGCTGCACACAAATTAAAAAATCACTTGTCTTATCAAATTAAAGCAACAAAATCGAACTGGGATGGATTTTTCTTATAGTATTCAGTTGCAATAAATGTTATTATAATGAAATTTTCTTGATCATTTAAAAGGCAATCAAGTGTATGCAATAACAAAACGTTTTAGTAAGCAGCACAAAAAATGACGCAGATTAATTGTTGAGCAAATAGTATTGTATAATTAAATTTTATTTGAAACGAATATAATCTTGGCTGTTGAAAGGAGTTTCGAGTATTTACAAAGAAATTGAAAAATCACTTTCTGTCATTCTTCAAGTTATAAACACAATAATTTGCCATGCAGCCGGTCATTTTTCAAACTTCCGGAACTTTCTTTACGTCAGATAGATCACAAGTAGGTGTCAGCAGAGTTTTAAGTGTAATGACGCATTTTATCCTATTATATGGTTCTTTGTTTGTATATGTATATGGCAAAGGAAATCTAATCTGAGAAAACCACTGTAAATACAAAATTGAATAACTATGTGCAGGTATATAGCTAACTATTTATTACATTTGACATGTACACAATGGAATATGAAGAATACAGTCTTTAATTTAAATGTATATCTGCAAATATTATTGTTTCGAAGAAAGAGCAAAGATTTCTCCTCGAGTATAAAATAACAGCAAAAGAGCTCTTCAGCAGTATTTAAAAAGTTAAGTAAATACTTGTACTTTGCTAGCAGCAACACACAAGTGAATTCTTTACTGATTCATTGTTTAATTTTTTTTCGTTTGGGTATGTGTGCACAAAGGCATTTTAGTGAACGTAACATCTTCTGTAGATTGCATAATTTTGAAGATACTTTAGCAAGATAATAATGAATAATACCTTGGGAGCCACTGCGTTGGAGACATTTGATTGTGTTTATCTCTGATGGTCGGAAATTTGGAGGCGATTTTGATACAGGCTTACACTACTGACGGACTTGTGTGATGGTGGTGGTACTGCCTCTTTGTGTTATCAGTAGTACTACTGCACATTCTAATTAAATGTTGGTATGATTACTATTAGATGCTCTCTCAGAGGAAATGATAACTGTGTCAAGATTCTTG
Organism: Sinhomidia bicolor; assembly: GCA_027743785.1. Taxonomy (NCBI): domain Eukaryota; kingdom Metazoa; phylum Arthropoda; class Collembola; order Entomobryomorpha; family Entomobryidae; genus Sinhomidia; species Sinhomidia bicolor. The sequence continues at coordinate 44,191 of JAHZMT010004599.1, read as the reverse complement.
ATGTCAACGCAAACATTTTTGCAGGGGAAATTTGATAGGTAGTAATTATTATTGGAATGGTCTGACAAAGTAAAGTGAGAGTGGTTGTTGTTGTTGGTGGTGGTGGTAGTGGTGAGAGAATGTAGTCTTTTGACAATAAGAAAGCCAGAAAAGGAAGCGAGAAACACCTTTTAATAAGCTGTCAGATAAGATGAAGCTGTCTCAATTGTTCAAAATTAGAACCCCAGTGTAATATGGCTATCGTTAACATCGGCGTATGAAATTATTATAAATACCTATCTACTCACCGATATACTCCAATATTATCCATAGTTACGATTAAATACCTAGAGATAGGTACACACAAATATATGCAAAATAGACAACAATAAAAATCATGTAAGTGGTGCGTATGTATGTATGTACATACGTTCGTTTCTAGGTAGGGAAATATATGTAGCAGAGAGGTTATACTTGCCATTAATCTTATCATTTTCATCATCTCTTTCTAACGATCTCATGAAAATTTACTCATAGATTGACGACCTCTCCTCTGATGGGAGCGTTTGATACGATTTCTGATAATAATGTATAATGCCTCCCTCTCATTCAAGAAATTTTAATATGCTGCAAAGATAGCTCAATGTTTATGTTTCTTTGAAACAACAATGATGATCTGTTTCGATTGTCAATGGATGGATGCATGAATGAATTATTCAATATTATTATTATGTGTTTGATAACGCGTAATACCTAAACAATGTGCGCCATTAATAATGTATGTTTAACTATGTACTAATAATGCATTTAATACATGTTCTCTAACCAGTATATGTACTTACTACCTCGTTTTTTCAAAAGTTTCTTCAAAACAGGTAGTCTACACTTTATAAACTAAATGTAACTGCGCTGTACAGTTTACGTTGCGCAGTATGCAAATGAACCGGATCAATTTTCATATTTCAATCTGGGAAACAATTAAGTGCCTCTTAATGCACTTTTCATTTAAATAGATTGTGTAGAATCACGCTTCTATACAGCATTTTTAGTTTGAGTGAAAAGAAATTGTGGAGACGTGCATGATACTGCATGATGATGACTTTTTTTACAACAAGTTATATTACAACGAGTTGAGTTTTACTAGCACTTGTTAAAAATATAATAGTTTTAGTATCTTTCGTAAAATCCTTTATTTGAAGCTAAATTTTTTTTAAATAATATACTGTCTTAGTGAATCTGTCTGTTTTTTACAAGGCTTCAGTATCAGTTTCAGTGGCTAGTTATATAAACTGTTTTTGTCTGTAAGCAATATCTACTCGAAACCAAGAAGTAGTATCATGTTTCATATTACTTAACACAGATATATTATGCTTCACAATGACTAATTGATCACTCAAATTCAACAATCTTTTAAATATCTTTGATAAATCTCATCTTATATTCATAACGACAAGTTACCTTGAGATGGTAAAGGACACGACGACGACGAAGACGACGACACACACTTTCTTTCCTTATTTTACTGTCCAAAGATATTTTCATTAATTACCATTCACAATTGCAGTATTGCAACCTAGGTATTTCATATTACCATTTAATCTTTACTTTGCATGCACAAATAAGTGTACATTATAAAGTAGCTTGCTGTGCCAACTGACAATGAGTATTTCAAACAGCGGTTTGGTTTTGACGATGATGGCAAATATAACGATCAACCTACAACAAGCCATTTCATGGCCATTTTGTACACATTCCCTAATCGAATCATCCTTAACAAACTTGAGCCTTTGGTAAGTTAAAAAAATACTTAATTTTTTTTTACAAAATACTTCCAGTCTCCTGTACATCCACAAGTAATTACGTATTTCATCTTTGTCATGAATGACATAAAAATGACAACAGCACCTTCGTGAAAGGGAAAAAAGTAATAGTAATTGCAATGGTGTGGTTACGTGGTCGGCTAGTCAACATTTTAAATAATGCTTTATTTCAATACACAAAAAGAGTTACAGAAAACATCAACTAGCAGCAGCAGCATCAGCACACCAAAAGCATATGCTTGAGGCAAGAACATTTTTAATGTGTACATCAAATATTCAATATTATATTATGTATTTTATAAAATAAATAATACACTCTTGCAGAGTTAGTTGTTATACACTTTACTAATTGCGATGATTGCTACTTAGCCATCACTCATTCACTCACATTCAGCAAATTTTTTAAGTCTCGAATTATAATTTACAACAATCCAAAAATTGTTGTTGCCACTCTCATCTCATCCATCCCTCTCATGGCTCTTTTTTTCTTCGTGGGCCACCTTCGTCATAATCGTTGTATAAAATTTTTGAGTTGCGTAGCATGATTTTAATAGCTATGTAATATGTAAGCAAAAGCGTGGAGGTATGCACACAGAAGACATTCTTTGAACACACAAAAAACGCAAATAGAATTGATTGCTCAATTTGGCTTCTATCATAATGAAATGACGAAGAGAGAGAGAGAGAGAGACAATGTTTCTGCAGTGACAAGTTCTAAGGAGGAGTTGAAATTACTTTTTCGTCAAAGCTTTTTCTTTACAATATTTTATATTATAACACCATCACGAATAGTTACCATAGCAAAGTCACTTGTGACACCAAAACATAAATGATGGGTTTGATAGGCACAACAACCCAAACCACATTCAAACTCCAACGGCAAAAATCACAACAGTTTCAATCGAGTTATTAATAACAAAAAAATGTTTGCATCTTCGTATTTTTTTACGGTTTGCCTTGTTATTTTCTAGTGTCCTCAGTCCTCACGCTGCTGCAAATCATCTAAATCTTCATTTTTTGAATCAGTCTTTTTAATACCGAAATCTGTAGATTATAGGATGATATAAGATTTTTTATTTGATAATAGTAATCATAATTTCGAACTTTGCATTGAATTTTAAAAGAAGAAAAAAAGATCGACATCACACACACACACACCAACTCTTTAACTTTGACCGTTGCTTTTCAAATAGGAACATAATATGTATCGCATAGAGATCTCCACACTTAATTTACTATTGTCTTGACCTATTGTTTGTATGTACACATGCATGTGCTTTTCATCAGACACACTTTTTTGCATAAAATTAAATTAAACTTTAAAGATTCTAAAAATATATGCATATATTTCCCATGGCTTGTGTACACTAGCAAGAAGGGTATATAACCTGGCGTCCCCGTTCAATCTCAGAGATTTTACCGTGTAAAAGACACATTCATTGTGCAGTATTGTCAAGAGGAATGGGTCATCAACATCATCATTATCAACATGACCACCATCTTCATCATTCAAATCAAATCATCATTCGTTCAAGAAACTGTATTTGGTCAGCGTTAACAAGCTTGATGGAAGGACGTAACAAAGCGGAGCGCGGAGATTTCAAGATGGATAGGCTGACAGGCAGAGTATGACGATAGCTGTTTGTAAAGTCAGTCTTTTCACAGGAACAATAATATTGCACGATCTGTGGCACATGCAAATAAAGCCACTCGTCCACAAATTTCAAATTTGGATGTCTTCAAATCAATCAATCAATCGACAACTTAGTATGCAGGTAAGTGTATATATATACATACATAATCAGCTTGTATTCACCCAGTATCGTTCAAGTTTAAAAGATTTTTTTTTTATTTTTTTAAAAAAAGCAAGTACAACATCTTAGTTCAAACTCCGGCATGAATTGGTTAGGTACGGTCAATAAAAGCTAACGTAACATAAAAAATATATAATCATTTCATGAAGAACTCGTTAAAAAGAACGTACACATGTCTCTAAATTATCTTTGATTTTTGTCGAAATTCCCTTTGATTTCCAGCAAAAAAGGCGAATAATCTCTTATCAAGCAATAATATACATACCTGATCTATATATTGATCTTACACGCACATAAAAATGCTTACAGACGAAAATGCTCTGTTAACTAGGAGTATTTTTTCATCATTGTTATTATGTACTGACGTACCGAGTACTTGTCAATTCAATTACAGCGTGCAAATAAATAATTGAGCGAATTCCGTGACAGGTTGAATACAAGTGTACTGTAGTAATAATAATAATAGTAATATGGTTTTTGAAGTTAACTGTTGATGATTTGTCTGGCGCAAGATTCCCCATATTGATCGAAAAGATTGCAACCCGACGTTACGTTGTTGCTGTTCCTTTTACGGTAGATGCAACAGCCAATATCACAAATCAAACAGGTTAGGGTTAGGCCGAGGAGTCGATACGTAGTCAGAGTCATTAAAGGAACCATTTATGCATGATATTCACTTGTTGCAGCAAGCGATAATAAGAGTCATTATTCTTAAACTCTATAAACCTGTCTCGCACAAACAAAGTCTTCTGAGGAGAAGAATTCTGTAAGTGTTGTGTAAGCAAAAGCAAGAGTTACTAAACAGTAAATAACAATGGCAATAATTGAACTGAAACCTATTAGAATTCCAATGTCATTGATTTGAAACAATTATGACATACAATGGGCATATTCGAGTTCGAGAAGGTGGGTGTACTCCGCGCAGAGTATATATTCTGGTAGACATATTTTTATCTGGTGAATAATTGAAACCCCCTGATAACTTGAAGGAAAATTCTTTTAACATTATCAGTAACGAAAAAATATCAAACTAGAGGTGCCGTTAATGAGATTTATAAATTTAAGCAAATGGTCTGCGTTTAACATCTAAAATAACTGACCATACAAACTAAAGTATATTTTCAACTTCTAAATACATTGCAGTAAAAAAACGGTTAAAAACAACAAAGATAAATAGGTAAATAAAAAAGGAATGTAAAAACAGTTTAGACAGTTCGTGTCTTATAATCGCACTCCTCAAAAGGTTTCTTGCTGCAGAATCTGATGATGAGCGATTTGCTCATTGCTGGCTAATGTTAATTTTAATATTATCCACACTTTGAAATTGATTGAAATTACCTTCAAGTAAGAGAAACAAGAAATATAAAAAATATTTTCTCTTGCAACATACAGTATTTTAAGCCGTGCAATAATAAGTAGGTATGTATCTGCAAAGATAACGTTTTGTAGAGAAACAGGTGCTGGTCCCACGAAAAATCACTACATCTGCTCACGAGTAACGATGATGCGTTGAAAACAGCAAGCCTATTCCAGCTGCTATAAGGCGATAGAAGCAGCAATGAGAATTTTGTCGGTTACCTCATGCCTCAGACAATATCCCATTTTTATTTCTACAAAACCTTCAAAAAAACAGAGTACGAAAACAACATTAAAATGACAAGGATGCAAAAGTTGTAAGCAGCAGCAGTCCAAGAAGAAATTACACAAGTACAAGACAAACTTTATCTTCTGCTGACTGATTACAAGTTCTTTCCATGCAGACATACATAACACATCGCGCAAGCCCATTCATTGAACATTTTGAATACACTATCATTCATACAATGACGAAAACCAGATTCCAAATAGAAAAACCATCGATACACACCTGTCACTTTACCTTCGATTTCGCAGAGTTTTTTTCCTATTCACTTTTCACAACAGGATGACCCAACGTTACATCTACCCAGCATCCAAACAATAATACTATTAATCCATGTAAAAGGCAACCTCGTCATCATCATCTCATTATTATCAACATCACCAACAACTTTGTGCATACCTGATCCCCATTAAAAGCCTATTATGCATAAATGATCAATTCAGGATGAGAATTACTTATTTTTATTCGTATTTCATGAGGAGGCTCCTCTAGAACTCTCACCAGTAGTAATATCAGTGGTGGTTTCCCCATTTCCCACTACTATTGTAACCCGCTGCTAAATAGTAGTCTGGTGGTAGTAAAAAGGTGACGTTTGACCATCTTATATTGAGCTTCCCATCAAGAATCAACATCCTTTTCTCGCGTTTGGCAGCATGAGCTCATTGTATAAAAAGGCAGTTATAAAATTTCGTGACAAGCTTACTACAAAAGTGCGTACTACTGCGTAAGTACGTTTGATTTTGTATGGTAGTTCACACACAATGCTAACAAAACAGTCGACATTGCTTGCTAAACAATTTTTCTTCTTCTTCACTTTTTTATTATTATTATTACCTATATTCTTCTAACCGCCTCTAAGCAAGCTACTGAATGAAGAAAAATACATGGAAAGGAGATGAACATATGTATAGTACTGGTTATTTATTTATTTATTTATTATGAATATGATAACCGTGTGATGATGAATACGAACCAAAAAAGACACTTCAAATTTCTTGATACCTTTACAACCTTCATCAGAGCGCCATAATTAACTTTATTATTTTTTCTGCCCACACTGATCGTGTTTTGCTAATAAGCTGAACAACAAAGACACAATTTATTCCAATGAAAAGAAAAATGATTAGTTGTAGAAACAGGAGAGCCAGAAGAGCACACAGAAGAACAAGGGTACTTGCTTCAGCAGCAGAAGCAGCCGCGGTGATGAGTGAATGTGACAGTGAAGAAATTTGTACTGCCAAGTTAGTACATTACTTTAGCTATTTTTATTCTTGCTAACCAACCAACCAAGCCAACTTACTCAACTTAGCAGCAGTAATATCTCATAGGCACCATGGCTAAATATTACATGGTTACACTTGAATTTTTTTTTCTTCTTTCATTGTGATTGTCACAGTGCATATAGCATCAATAACAATCCCCATATTTGTCCGGCATGAGCAATAAATGATTTAATTACACAGCCCGTAAAAATCAATATCATCTACTGGTGAGTGAGAGAGTGAGTGTAGGTATTTAAAAATTCAACGGCTGCAGCAACAATGAGTGTCTCTCATGGCAACGAAGTAAATTGAAACATTATGTAAATGATTTTTCATTCTCTCCCATGTCCAATGCTGTTCCAAATAATAATGCTGTGTTTGCCATTGGCTAGATCTAGATATAGCTTGTTGTCTTGCTTTTATCATTACTCTTTGTAATGCTTTAATATTTCGCCCGTTATGGATTTTTCACCTTGTATAAACATTTGCAAAGAAAATTAAAAGAGTACAAGAAATGTCAAGTGACATCTTTTCAATGGGTTTAATGATAACTATACGACATGCTCTTAGTATAATATCGTTTTTATTAACTTTTATAAATCAGTCATTATCATCATCACCACCACAAGCAATAGAATCGCCGACACCACCACCACCATGGTGACAAAATAAAAAGGCGACAGATACACCGCTTGTATGAGAAGAGAGAGAACTTTTTTTAAATTATGCGAATCTGTGCATCAGCCGTCACATCAAAAAGTTTTAATAAATCTTTACAAGTCCATAAGAAAATAAAGTAGGAGGATAAGATCTGTGTAAAATTGGCAGAATAATTATTGCGATTTGATTGATGCATCAATAAAAGTGATAGGATAATGGAGTAGAGAGAAACCGATAACGAAATAATTGCACTGCACACATAATAATAATAATCTAGAAAGATTGCGGAGTGGAGACAACCACAACACACCAAAAAAAAAGTCTTCCAAAGTCACTATAAACTTAACTCATCTACAACACAACATTATTATTGCTTTTGTGGTTGCATTTTATGGCTAATTTAAATCAGGTGATGACAATGGAGGAATGAAACACAGTCATTATAGCTGCATATTGCAATCTGCATTCGCATGCCATCAAATTCGAATTAATTGATGTCTGTTGGGCGACTATTCTGCAAAGGTACATGTTTTTTTTCCTTCTCGCTGTGGTCGTCGTAGTCGTGATGGACTGTATAGACCATAAAAAATAAAGCAAAATATAAAAGTGCATGTTTTCATATTTTTATGTGTAGTAGGCATTTTATTTCAAGAAAAAATATATATAACAACCGTGCACGCACGCCAGTATTGCATGAAATTCTTCTTGCATCTTTTACTCTGCAATATCAGATCAGGCAGAACAATTGCTTGTTCTTCAGGTTGTTCCCTATATACCTACTGATCGTGCATAATATAAACATGCGTGCGTGGGTCGAAAAAGTACGAAAAATGGAAATAGGCTATATAATGCAATTATAACAACGAAGATGACAACTACCACGCCGCTGTTGCTGCTGCTTGTATATTGGATCATTGATGATTACTACATTATTCAGATTATACTACTCTAAGATTCTAGTTGCTACAATTATTATTACCTCGACGATTTCCACGTATTGCTCAAGATAGTATTTATGGTCTTGGGTAGTATCATAATATTATCGTGTATCAATACATACGACAACAACGACATCAATATATTAGGCCAAAACATGCTAGTGGACTACACGCATGATAACATAATGAGAGACTTGACTTTGACAAACTATATGTGTATTTAAAAATGCAGGCAAATGGCTATATATGATGATTCAGTTTGAAAAACAAAACAGAAAAAATTGAACTGACTATCTTTGCTGCTATTATTGTTACCTTTTAATTTACATAAATAAATTCAATTTTGTAATCCTTATTCATTGTTGATGTATGTATAATGTTTAGATCCACGATAGAAATTTTTATTGTGGTTGTCTGCTGTACATACGGTCACTGTTTAACGCTGCCGTAAAGTTTTGCAGTAATAACTAGGTAACTGCATCTCACTCACTCAGCCTCCCGTCTTGATGTCCCGTCCCCGTCCTCATCATTCATCATCATCATCATCATCCGTGTTTGTTGCTCTATATATGGAGTGGTGGAGTTGCGGGCGTATAAAATATTGTGGCGTAAACGTTCATTTAAACTATAGAATTCAAAAATTATTAAATAGAGTTGTTCAGTCTTGTTTATGCACATCAAGGCATTATCAGAGTAATGAGCAATTAGATCAGAGTGCTTTGGACTGTCAAACCTTGTGTCATAACAATAAACACGCACCACCACCACCACCGTTCTTGCATTCTTCTTATCTCTGCTATATTTATGATAATACTTCTTCGTTGCTTGGGTTGTTGCTGCAAGTTGCGTTAAAAGGAAAAGGAACGACAAGGATAATGGAAATAGATGAACGGATGATGATGATGATGATAAAGATAATATCATGGCATACCAGCCTATTATACCTATTCTTTTGGTAGATGGATGGCTGTTGATCAGATAAGAAACGGTAGATAAAATAATAACAAATATATAAATGCCGGAGAAATAAATAAACAAATGTATGCATACATTGCATGCAACAATTTACACTTGTTGTAAACTAAAAAAGTATACAAAAAATATACACATATAATTTAAGTGACTCAATAACCTCTGTTATTAAAGATTTATATGCTAACAAAATTGTAACTTCATTTTTATTCACTTGTTGTAGTACTACCGCTCTGCCTGCTACCCACACTATTTCGCAGCATATTAAAATATTGAAGTATAACGACTTCTAACTGACTACTGGTTTCTTGGCATTCCTTCCTTCTACTACGACCACTGCACGCAACGTATTACAACAACACGAAAATCTTATCTATGGACTATAACTCTTCAAGTGTGTACCTACTATACATAATATATACCTTTAACTTACTTGTTTTCTTTTATGCAATTCTACTTTTTAAAATGTATTGAGTGTCGAGTGGTGCGTAACTGGGAATTTACTGATCACCGTCATAAACAATATGCAACAAAGGTTAGAGTTGCTTGGGTGAAAAGGGAAACGTGCAATATATCAAATCATGATGAAAGAAAATGCCAAGACGTGAAAAGGTTTAGCCACCAGCCAAGAAGACCACATTTAATTTCGAACAGATTTTGATTAAATACACAAGTATCTGGTAGTGAAGCATGCATATTATAACATATCATCATATAGTAGTAGTAGTTGTAGTAGTAGCAGTAATGGTACAGGTAAGCGTATTTAATCAATGTATGTTAGAGGCAGTAGCAATATAGTAGTAGTATTGTAATTCTGCATGATAACCTTCTATAAGAGATGACAGTAACCATATTATTACAAGCTCTTAGATGCACACATTATCATATTATTAATCTTCCTTAACTCGATAGATTATAAAGACATAAATAATGATGGTTGTTAGCTGCCCTTATTATTTCCCTTTTAGTGAGACACACTAGCACCAACAACATCGTCAACATGTGCCGTTGTCGACATCTTATCATATTAAGAGGGGAATTATAATATCGGAGAAATTTTGTGTGCATTATAAATCTTCGAAAAAAAATAATGATGTTTCAGTTGTAAACAGGTAGTACGATGATAGCACATGGTACATGCTTGTTCCTTCTATCTATCTCTCTCTCACCTTTTCAACTGAACACAAGACTGTACAATTTTCAATTAATAAGTCAACTTTTTAACGGCAGCCACCAACAAGACAAGCACACGTGACCTGCCGACATTGATGTAGCGCAAATCGTTCTCTGAGCTAGGAGCAGCCGCAGCTGTAAATAATCGCTAATGCGATAAACTGCTGACAAACTCCTTTTCATACTTTCATGTAAGTTTAAACAAATAATAGCGATAGATAACTGTGTGCTTGATAAGTACAAAAAATTTGCATATACCTATGTATGCACACAGAATTTAAAGAAGAGGTCCTTAAACAAAAAAAGAGTATAACAACAACTCTCATCATAATGTTCTTCATATTATTATTAAATAAATCACCAAGAGTTTGATCAGTTTTGCTGAGAGGAAGGAGAAATGGAGAAAGTCGATAAGTTTTATCTTTGACAAGCTACAAGCAAACTACTCTACTTTCATATCAAAGACTCTGTAACCACATTATTGACACTTTAACCATGGCGCATTTAATCGCAAAAAACAACACAAGCAAGCGTCGTCATCGTCGTTCGTAGCTGCTGCTGCTACTACTACTACTACGATAAACTTTACTACATGCATATTATAGATAAATAGGTACACATTGTTGTTGTTCCTTTCTCTACAATGCACTAATAATAGCAATGGCAACTTGAATGAATGCCATTGTTGACTGACTTGCTGGCTGGCACCGACGTCAATCGAGAAGTTGGGATGATAGGAAGTTACAGAACTCATCTATCACATCATCTCATCATCATCATCACATTTATCAAAATGAATCAACAGAGCACGATGCCACAGTCTGACAAACGCGAGTGCGTTTCTAAATTCGATTCCTGGTCAATTACTTACTTATGAAATGATTGCTGACAGTTGTAGCGACAAGTGCGAATGAACATTATGTTGCTTGCGTGCGTGCATTCAAAGGAACGCAAGAAAAAGTGTCAGCATGTGTACTCGGAAAGTCAAGCGACGTACGTATAATTAATGCATATGAGTGAACATCAACAATGTCGAATTGCTCATAAATTGTGAGGAGTTTTGAAAGCGTAAGAAATATTGTAAGCAAACACACCGACTTATTTGTTCCCAATGCAATTGTATTTACATTTATTATGCATTTATGCGCTTTTATATTGTGGTGTACTGAAAGCAACCTAAAAATATGTTGTCAACATTATTATTGTTATTATTATATAAAAAATAATACAAGTACTATTTGTACTATGGGGCGAAAAATTATTTAAAACCTGAAAATCATATTTAAATATTCTAAAAAAATGCTTCATCAATGTAGCAATGTGACAAGTTTTTTAAAGAAAAAGTAAAGAGTTACCCACATTTAAGAAGGCAAATGCAGTTGAAATTGAATTATCAAAACGTCATGTAGTAATGCAAAAATCATCCGCACAGCATATATCCATAGTGACGCCTACCACTTAACTGCTCATTTCTTCATCATTTTGCATTTGCATACCAATTGCGAAATTTTTGCAGCAGTGAAATGTGAAAAAAATGTTGGCAGTAACGACAACAATGCGATGTGATAATTTTAGCAACAATAATATTTATTTATTTATAGACAGTGTCCATCTTTCCATCGTCATCATCAAGTCTCGTGCAGCGCAAAATTTTTGTTCTATCATAAACTTCATGTCATCATGAAGAGATCGCCTCAAGTTTAGTATGTACATATTTTTTGCTCTCTACGACGTCGTTGTTTCAGATAAAAGCATCCTGCATAAGGCCAATAATTACCAAGGAAATGAAGGCAATTACGAAAAAAACGAATCCTTAGAGGCAACTGTATTACGTATACCATGCAAATTTTTTCTCCTTTATAATTTATGCATTGATAAGTACAAAACATAATACAAGTGTAGCATTAAAAAGAACCTCAGAAGCACCGACAAAAGTGATAACTTGGAGAGTCCTTTAGATCGGTTTATTTATCTTGACGACGACTTTTTATTATTATTTCAGAGGAGTTGCTTACCTTGCCCATATATGCCATTTGTGCGTCATCGCGTGCTTTATGATGGCTCAACTTAACTTACTTGAACACAAAACAGTAAATCCAATTTCTGTCAGCAGCAGAAAAAAACGTCGAGACCAGTTTGTGTGAAGCAAAACTGTTTTAATATGTAGGAAATGAAAAGTGTCATGTGTGCAGTTGGTAACAAGTAACATTTTGTCATTCCTCTCTTCTCTGTAAAAAAACACCTTCGCTCTTCTGGGGAATATACCTAAGCAGATAAAACTTAATATGGGTTCAAGAGATTGATTTTATCATTTATCGTGTAGTAATTTCCTTTCTTAGCATGCATACCATGATTATCCATAGCTTGTTGTTGTATTGTGCTAAAACCCAACCACCTTTTAAGTGGACAGTTTTTTAGAAAAAAAACAATGATACTATACACCCCTCACCAGTACGATAAGATTCTCTCAGCAAGCAAAAAAAATATATTGTACTTAGGTACATATTGTATAGAAAACTATTAAGAATGCAGCACAGGAATCTTCAATCTTTTTCCTTTTTATAAGAATGCAGATTATTTTCCTTATATTAGATCGCACTACAAAAAAAGTAAAAACTAATCGCTGTATATAGCGTGCCTCTCGCATGTGAAACATAATAATTGCATTAGTGACAAAATACATACAATGTATGCATGCATGTGCGAAAAAAATTGTTAACAGGACCCTCACAATTCTTTTATTAACAAGGAAATATAAATAAAATGAAGGGAATTGGCGATGAAGAATCAGTTTGACCGTTACAACTTGTTACAACGTATATAAACCTGAATTTTTTTTATTAATTCACAACGACATTTTAAAAGTATACATAGGTATTCGTAGATGTTCTTCAGGTGAAGAAACAAATGAAAACGTTGAAAGTAAAAGCTTTAAACAATACTTTGTGATCTGACAAAGTACTTTGATTACTGTATTGTCTCTAGTATAATATAATAAACTTGCATAATCGAAAAAAATGCTGATTGTACATCAATATTAAGATGAAAAATCTATATAAATTGTATAGATTAAAATAACCTAAATGTCAACGTTTGTAACATTTTTTTGCATGCTAGTTACCTCCACTACCACACACACACACACAACTGTTGATGATGTATATATTGCTATTTCAACGAGAGTAAATTTTTTTATTGTGGATTATTATTTATGGCTATATATTGTATAAAAATAACTACTTGATTAAGCTACATGTATATTATTATAGCATAATAAAATCCATGTATCTACTACCACCTAGATGTATCTGTATAATATTAATAAATTGTCTTATCGAATCTCTCTACCATTTCTTCCTTTGTTTCTATCATTTCTCTCCAATTTAAAGTTTTATCTGGCAGTTATTCATGCTCTTGATTGAAATTGAATGCAGTCGTTGGATTACAATGGTACAGATAGAGTAATTGTACGATTCATTTAAAAAATCGTGACACCTAACAAATCATTAAAATATTAGACTACAGTTATTATGCAACCTCTTGTGCGTGTAATAACGTTTTTTCTTGTGCAGTTCAGCACGACATGCAGGAACCTGATTTCGGCCCACAAAAAGGGACAGTCTTCAAACAGTGTCTAATTTACGAATACTAATGATTAAATTTATAGAGGCCGTTTAATAATTACTTTTCTGTTTAAAACTGAAAGTCAATCATTGAACGAACACGTTCCTCTTTGATGAAAAAAACACTTCTAGCTACAGCCATGGCAAAGGTGCAGTACAGAACTTAGGGCAGTGTACGTCATGTCTGACTCTGGCTTTGCCGCATGTTCAGAAAATCTCGAATCCTAACATGGGCGTGCTTATTTATTACGTGTGTGTGTGTGCCGTTTGAGTGAATAATGTGAGAGATGAGATGAATGCAGTTTTGGGATAATAATGAAGTAATAAAAATTAATATGAGTAGTAGTAGTAGTAGTAATACGATGAAAGTCAGTATATAGTTTGCAACATTGAAAATGTACGCCAGATGAAATATTTAGAATGGAGTTCATCTCCAAAGTATTAACTAGATAAGTTTATTTGAAGCGACGGCTTTTTTTACTGGCTGAATATTGGAATTCCGTAAAAAATACCCTTTGATACAAAATAATTTCTAAAAGTTAACCTTGTACCTCTGCTTGTGATTAGTATGTTGTGTACATATACATAAACAGATACCTATGTGCCTTCTAAACGTGCAGATCAGAAGTCGCTCGCTGCTGATGTTGATTGTTTAAAGTAACAGTGGCAACTGAGTTTTTATCGTCAACGGTTAAAACATCAAATAAAAAGTAAACTTGTACATGGACAAATGTCCATTCATCATCATCACATTATTCAAGTAAATTGACAGCGTCAAGCCTTTGTTGATTATTGCACTTATTTTTGTGTCGACTACAAAGTAAGAATGAACAAGGCGAAGGCTCGTAAAGAAATCCTTTTTGAAATGCAACAATGCAAACTCCATCATTTTCGTTTACTCTATTACGTAACGCAACATTCACAACAATTATTAGTAGCGACTCATAAATAACGCGAAGAGCAGCCACACCACTGATTGTGGTCAATTTTACAGGCCATTTTCTTGCAGCTATTATTACTGCAGTAGTAGATACTACTCACAATAAACAGTAGTCATAGTTATCTCGTCGAAAAATGTATTATGCACATAATATCAAAGAGAAAACGAGAAAAGTTGTTTTTTTATTCAAGAAAGTCCGTTTAACGTTAGACAACTTCCCTTTCTTTTTCGCCCCATGCAATCTTTTCACACCTGTTGCAGTAGTTACAGCCCAATGTCCAATTAATTCAAAATGCCCCCAGCAACGTAGCACTATCATACCATTTGATTCATAACTATGACTGTTCGATAATTTGAATATGTCATCTTGAATATTTCCATTCTGCTTACCGTCCTTTAGTAAATGAGCATCATATGCACAAAAAATAATAACGAATTGTTAAAGCTATAATAAAATGACATCCTACGCACACAATTACTTAAAATGACAACCTAGACGGGAAACATAGAAAATTCGTTAATTTCCATATTTGACCTTGGTCTTGTCAAGTGGATCAGTCTGCTTTTCATAAATTAAAAAGTTTACAATGGTGTTGCCGAACTAATAAAGTACAGTGGAATCCACTGAGTGGATACCTCGCAATAATCTTCACAAGGCGAAGGTGTTGCGATTATCTATTGATAGTAAATGCAACAAAAAATATCTTTGGTTTGGTCCTTATCTTTCCATTATTGGCATCAATTGACGAAGCAAGTTTTCTCAGAGACAATATATATATGGTCAAAGCCAGTTATCACCTTCCTATCAATTTTCAATGATGCTCGTTAAAATGCAAATATGCATCCGTATATCATGGAAACTGTTCAGTCCCTACTATCATCCAGTCGAGTCAACTATCCGGACATTCGTTTTCTCAGTGAGATTTTAACAAACAAGAAGAAGTTATTTTCATTATCCTGACGTCATATCATCCATAGAGACGTCCGTCGGTTGGTTAGAGTGGTATGCCAAAGTCTATCCGCCTGTATGTTAAGCGACTTTTTTTTACTACCAAGTACCGATATAAATTATGAGACAAATGATTATGATAATATTAGCTATTACCTAATAAATTCAATAGAAGCGGGGGAAGAATTCGTTTACATGTATGCTGCAATTTGTACTGGACCATTTTTAGCGTAGAGCTAGAGCGGCTTTTTTGTCACAACCTCCAAAAATGCTAACGCATAGGTACTTATTATTTTCATTGCGACGATGACATTTTTTAAATCCTAAAAAGCTTATTTAATCAATTTACCCCATGAAGTGATATCCTTTTATTTCTGCACCGTTGAACTCCAGCTGGTGTAATTGGTGTGAGGAGAGACAATGAATTTGTCTTTTGAATGAATCTGAAAGATTCGCTTCTGTAAACACGGTTATCTTCATTTCTACGAAAAACAAAGTCACACCATTTTCTTGGAAGCACACTCGCCGCAGCAGTCAGTTCGTTTTTCCACTTTTGAATTTGCTGGTGTCCATTCATACCACTGCTGGAGTGGTCAGAGGCACGCTTATTTCTGTTGGAATTTCTCGTCACTGCTAAGCGAACAGGGTTACATGACGACTTGTCATAGGTGGTACTCAAAGTATCAAAATCATCAGTACTTGTTGTGTTGTCCAAGCTATCCGAAAAGCTTATTTGTGGATTGGACCGATACTGGTAGCCGTATCGTGTTCCCAAGAATGCGCCATTTCCGTTCGATCCATAAATTATACTAGCATTTTTTAAATTACTGCGATAAGATGCATCATACACCTTGTCCTCAGAAGCACTATTCGAATTAGGATTAACCTCTCGTATGTCTCTGTAGCTAGCACCATTAGAAGAAACCACTGGATACTCATGACTTTTCACTTTAGAATTCACCTTTTTGTTATTTTTACCACTTTTGATAAAGATATTACTAGTACTGCTTCGGGTAGGATTCCAGTTCCCATGAATGAAATTCGGATTTGTGGTAGCCATGTCTTTAAATTATGGGAACCTCCTAATAATAGGAGGCCGACGATAATGACTTCTTAGGTACTAAACTTACACTCTCTTTTCACCCTGCATATTAAACCATAAAACTGCTTTTAGAAAAAAAGTGCACACTCATTTGACTGACAGAATCCGTCACCATAATATTTTATCTTTTATGGATTTTTTAATATTCGCGATCTAAGATAAAAAAAATATACATACCTAATAATATCCATGTTCTCACCCAACAATATTGCCACCTAAGGGATTTAAAAAATTTAAAACGACTATTGGCAATGATTAAATGCTAAAACAACTTAGCGCCTTGCATTGAGGTATCTACTACATCTGCATATAAGACAAGACAGGTGTATGAAATTCTACATAGCAAGTTCCTAGCTAGACTAGGTATATATGAACCGCTTTAAAAGAAACTCTTTGAGAGCGTACAAACAGGGAGCACATGCATAATAGATACACATTATACAAAAGAAATCTTATCACTTTTTTCTGAATAAAATATTTCCTTGTTTTAGTAAGCCTCGCGTAAAAAAAGTCTATTCCATATTCCCACGGTTGCAACTGAGAAGGTGGGAGAAAATGACCAGAGCACCACAAAAGACGCTGCCCTCAACTACGATCATTTATTAAATGGTGATAGCACTTGTGTGTTTCTTCATTTTATTATTCTATAAAAAATACCCAGACACGTAGACTTACACATTAAATAAGAAATGTTCACATTCAAAATATTTTAAAGTTTTTAATATGAAACAAAATTAATGTGTTTTGAAGAATATATGATGGCTTGCTTTTCCTTTCATCTATAACTCCATTATTATTTTTTGTATAGTTATATTAATGACATCAAAGTCTCAGCGTTTGAAAATTGTCTATTTTCAGTTTTGATATTAGAAAAGCAGTCGATCTAGAAGTGATCAGAGCCCATTTTTATTACCGATGACGAAGAAAAAAAAGGTGATAAGATAAATCACGACAAACACAAACGACACGTACCACTAGCTCTCTTCTTGCTGGTATTTGCTAAATAGTAAACTGGATTCGATATTTTGATACATAAATCATAGCACTGCGCATCGTGTGTGTCTGCCAAAGCAATAATGATGATGATGTTCAAAGAGATAATGTACTCAGGCAAGAAGATCATTTTTTTTCTCGCGAATTTATTTTGCTACTACCTGAAAGAGTCTTGATGCATAAAATTAAGTATTTCGCAGCAGCAGCGGCAACAACAACGTCCGTAGTCCTCCTCAGAAATCACTCAGCAGCAAGCAGCACATGTTTGTATGTAATCGCAAGAAACTTGCATGACCGCTTGCTCCTTGTCCTTTCTCTATCACATTTTATCATTCATTATTTCATTATGCTCAAAAAGCATAACATAATATTAGCACAAATAGTATTATAGAAGGGCCCATTATCGACCATTGTCACAAAGCCATCCAAATTTTATTATAGCAAGTTAGTTTGACGAGAGAGCAAGTTCCTTTGATAATAATAACCAAATTTATATAAAGACGTAGTAGTAGTAGTAGTAGTAGCAGTTCAGCGTATATTTTATACTGGGAAAAGGGAAAAGTTTGTTGTAACATCATAAAAAAATGGCTATCATAATTGGAATATCTGTTTTTATGGTGTTATTGAATTTACTTGACAGGCTGCATACACACAAAAAAATGAAATAGATGCACATGCCAGTAGTGCCGAATAATAAAATTGACACAAGATGATAGCTACTGCTTTATTTACCATGAGTAATAATATACTTAATAGATAACCACAAAGATAAACGTGATGGTTGTTGACATGAGTACATGCTTTCTGAGGGATGTTGCATGGCTGTTACTTTTTTTAACTGCTGCCGCTGATGTTGATCCCGACGATTGTAAAGTCACTACTTTTTGAAACGACATGTTACACTAAATTGATGCGAAAACGAGGAGAAATCACTGTTTTTCTCAAATGAAGCGTAAATTACGATATAATTAGAATTTCATTGAGGTAGAAGGATTATTACAATTGTATTTTTTATAGCTCTTCAATTAAGTTTGAACAAAACGAGTCTGCGTACAAAGATAAGTATATACACGTAATGTTAATGTAAAGCACCGCAAAAAAAGTTTTTAAAATTGTCTTATATCAGGTTATAATTACTATGAACTTAGCACACAATGTAAAAAAATAAACTAAAATGTGGTAAAAATTACTGTTAGAAACCACAGCCGGTGCCGTGAGTTAAAAAATTTAGCCTATTCGCCTGGCACGTTTATAAATTCAGAACAATTTTTTGATCAAAAGTTTTATTTTGCCCAATTAAACGTTGTAAAATTTGGTTCATTACAGTGAACGAAAGAGACAAAGTTGGTAGTTCTAGGATAAAACCAAGATTAGAACACTTCACACAAACTTCATATCTCAAATTGCGAAAATGTACGTGTCATTATTACATTATTGTCATATAGCACACAACTACACAACATATATATGTATATAATTGTCACTGAAATTTTCTAAAAAAAAGTCACTCGTCACATTTCTGCATGTCAATTTAGTAGTATTAAAATTTAATATCTTGAAATTTTCACATTGTAATTGTAAACTTTTCTAGAATTAAAACACCAAACTTGAGCAAACGTACGTAGTAAAAGCACTTTCTATTACAATTTGCTGTAAGTAGCCTCAACATGCAATAAGACGTAATTTTTTTGCATGACAGCGAAGAAACTTTCGGCAAGTTGTAGTAGCTATTTTTAATACAATAAATGTACGAAATATTAACAAAGGTCACTAAATATAGCATGCATGTTGCATATACACATTTGCATACAAGTTGAGCGTTTTTGAGTGCACTCACTGGGGATTGCTGCAGGAAACAAAGACGTACCTTGGTACCTTGAACGCATGTCGTGTGTCTTGCACTTGCAGTTGGTCTCGTATACTAGAGTCGGCCGTCAACTCTGGTTTCTTCAAGTACTTCGATGAAGCTCTCGCCAACGACTGACCACTGATGATTTTTTGTTGGCAATGTAAATGTAAAAACAGGACCTTTCGTCCAACACTCAACTCACACTACTTTGTTAGCTGGGCTGCACTGATTGAAAGAAAATACATGACAGGTGCGTGCGTCTACCTACTGCATGTTATAATATATTATTGAACGTTGTAGAGTCGCAATGGCAATCGCACTGATTCTCATTTCTTAGCCAATTTCTTACCTGTATTCAACCTGAATAGCGTTACCAACCGGCCTCAAATCACCAGCATGCTCTTTTTTTAAATTTTTTAACATTGCAAGTGACGTTAGAAAAGAAGTATGAGGATGAAAAAATGAAAGAAAAATATTACTAGTTCCCTGGATATAAAAACAATATACTTAATGCAAATGACTTTCATTGACAACAACACCAAATGTGTCTGATTTCATGAGGCGTGATTTACAAAAATAAAGTAGTCAGAGATGTACTATGACGTTGCGAATTCCTTTAATTTTTATTCATTTGTACGTTCACAAAAGTTAAAGACGTTAACAATGAGAGTTCGGTTTGAAATAATATTTGCTTTACAAAAGGATTAGTTTTATGCGTTTTCGTATAACCAACCTCCAATATTGCATAATACTATATTACTTTAAATATTGTATCAGGCTACAGATTGTTTGTATTGATTTTTCTCGTAACAATACACGTAAACATTCATAGACTTGAGAAGGCTATATATCATTACCTGCCCAAACTGCATACTGAGGAGCTTACAAATTATAACACGGATACATATTTAACACACAACTAAATGATAAAAATAACTTAAAATAAGCTATGGTAGTTCACATAGCATTATATAAAATTCTTAAATTAATTTTAATATCAGATAAATAAAATTTTAAGACTAATTTCAACCTTCAATGATAAGCCAGTTATCCAATTTTACTAACTAATGGAACTCAATCTCATCAGTTTGTTTGAGTAAATTGTATTGCTATATTATTATTAACTGAATAATTGAAGCGTACACAATTTTTCCAGTTTTAACTATAGTTATGCAGAAAAACGCGTAAGGCTACGGCTAATGTCGACTATTTGCCATTTGTTTGTCGTAGATTGATAGAAAACAATAATTAATATTTTGTGTCATTTTACGTGAAATGTCACAGGTTACATAGTGCACTTATACCATTTTAGAGCGTCTTTTCAAATTCCATCATAGCCTTACTGTCTTCTAGAGCAACTGTTCCTTACTTTAATGTACGAATAGGCTAGCTAAATAGAAACGTCGAGTTAATTTATTTAATATGCAATTGTAAAAATAGAAAACCTTGTCTATTTTACCTAAGTCAATGATACAGATGATCAATAGCATTTACTAGAAAGAAATAAATAAAATTAATACGTGTACGTATATTTGTTGATTATATTTACAATGTGATTATAAAATGATGACCATGGTCGATACGATGACGATGCATGACTACATTACATATATTTTGGAGAAATGTAAAAGGAATATTTCTACAGTATTTATTGTTCACGTCTGCATGCGACAATTATAAATCATATACCATCGCAACATGAGCCCACTAGAGTAACAAAAAATACCTGCCGATTTTACATATTGTATTACAAATACATTTGTTCGCTTCCATTTTAGGGAGAGTTGCTGACTAAAAGAAATACCATTACCATTTTATATTAAAAATACTGGATGAAATTCAATTTTAGATGGTTAAAAACGAGAAATGCTATAGTTGTAAATGACACTATATTATTGAGCACCGATTGTAACAGAAACACGAGTTAGTAACAACATGTTAACTCATTTGAAACTTTGCATCACAATTTGCAGAGAAATTAACATGGAAGCAGGAAACAAAATATATGTCTATTCTACTAAACCCTTCATGAACCAAGGTTCAAATTGCAACTGTAAAATCAAGCACAGAAGCTCAACACAAGCCAACGACAAACTAAAACTAAATATAAACGAAAAAGTGTTAAAATTGGTACATGCATAAATTGAAATACTTGATAAAACATGTTCATCTATGTATATAAATGATGCATGCATATAATATCTCATGTAACCAAAAGGTTTAGCGTCTAACGGTAAAAAATACAAAAAAGTGCTTGCTTCAGAAACGGAACTGACATTCAATCTTTACTTCGTCAATCAGTATTCCCAAACATTTCATTTCATATATACTAATAAAATTAAATTAATTGCTGATTTGCAAACAAATCAAAACAAAAAAACATTCCTTTAAAATGCGTTATTGCGACTCGAGTTTCTCTTTGATTCAATTGAAGTCACATATATGTAGGCGAGCAATAACTAGAGGAACGGATGCACTTTCTCAAGGTCAGGAACATTATTGCTGTGACGATGGGAAGTTAAATTTATAAATACGATTTTCGCTCGTTGTTAAATTTGATGTACAACTATTTTCTAATCTTTGATGTTACGGTCCACCAGGTTGGTTGTAAAATCACTCAGCTTGGACTCGAAATCAAGGCTACTATCCCCAATTACGGATTGAAATGTTAGGTCACCCTAAGGAAAAAGAAATTGTTTACTGTAGCAATAAAATATCAATTACTAAATGACCTTTAAATCTAATCATACTTACTCCCGACAATGCTTCATTTGAGTTGCTACGAAGAGCGTCGTTTCCATTGAATAAACTTCCCATAGAAAAATCTATACCCTTTAATATTAAGAATCAATGCATTATTTAAAGTCAATACAGTAGGACTTGAAACGGTAAAAAAAAGTAGCAACACATCAACACACCTCACTTATAGCACTCCATGATTCTAAAGATGTAAGTGTCAGCTTCTCAGGAGTGTCCACATCTAACGACGTATCACTGCCAGACCTTTTTTTGGGCGTGTCAAGTAAAGGTGGGTCTCTGGTATTTTTTCTACTTGTTTCCTCTAGCATACCTAGAGTAAAAGAAAAAAATGAAAATAAAATACATTAAAAGGTTCACTTTTCAAAGAGTATGATTTAGAATCGAGCATACCACTTAAATTCACGCTTGAATTGGAATTGTCCAAATCATCAAATCTCAAGTCGCCTGCAATGAATCTTGTAGATTCTGGAATCGATATGTCCATAAAAGATGACAATGACAAACTGTCTAGAGTTTCTTCAAAACCAAGCGAATTTTTCGGTGGTGATATTTTCTCCGTAGGTGACACTTTGGGATTCACAGAACAACTACTCTTAAGGGAATTTGTAGCACCAGAAACCGAGGCCACTGCTCCAGACAGTAAAGTGGAAGTAACCGCAGTGTTATCATTCGAAATTGGCGAAAGTGTGGTCAACACAGAAGAGACTGCAACTGCAACACCAGTTGAAACACTGTTACCAATTGTTAGTGTTGGACAAACTAAAGTTGTTGAGGTTGGAATATAGGTGTCCAGGTCCGAGGATGGTACAGGTATGGTGGTTACAGGGTTCAGAGTTTCAGTTGTAACAGGAACCACACTTAAACCAGCGGCAACAACCGGGGGAATAGCTATAAGAGTAGCAATGGTGGCATCCGGTTTTGGAAGCAAAGGAAGCATTCGTGGGATGATTACACGCTGCTTCCAGGCTGGCCTTCTACCAATCCTTCGATTTCCTTTTGGAAGGTCAAGGAAAGGTTTTGGTACATTAAGTTTTGCTGAGCCATCTTCATTTGTACTTCGGTCATCACTGCTTGGTTTCATGAGAATAGGTACATCAGCTGGACGTCGAAACTTGGTTTCCTGAGTATTTTGAGTTAAATTTGGTGGCGGAGATACCGAAGCTGCACTACATTGTTGGAGTGTAACAAATGGAGTTGTTTCTGTAGCAATTCCGGCAAACATTCCTGGTTCACTAACTAAAACAGCAGTAGTGGTGGTTATAGGAGACAGAGTCCCAGCATGGGTAATGCTAACTAAAGGTGAAGTGTTTATGTCGGGAACGGCATTAGTTGTGATTGACACAGATCTAATTATTGCTGTAGACGTGGGGATAACTGTGCCTTGAATGTTAGACGCAACTCTTCTAAAACTACCGTCTATATCGCTAGTGAGACTACAACTGGGGACTAAAGCTGAAAGTTCAATCAAACCTGTCTGGGGTGCAACAAGTGATTGTTGGTTCGAACACACGATGGATGAATTTGTATCAGGAGCAGAAACAGTATTAATACTATCTCCAGAATTCAGTCCTTGAGCAGGGGTTACATCATCTTTTTTAACCGGTGACGTATCTACTTCCGGATTTAATACTACCGTCTCTTGACTTTCGCAACTGGGACTTGTTTCTATCCCATTAGCATCGTTCCTAGACAAACAAAACTCAACAGGAGAGGAGTCTGTGCTAACGACAGCGTGCAAAGTAATTTTATTATCCTCTGAGTTTTCATTTTGTTGCGGAAGAGCGCCGGCAGTTCGGGGTGGACTTTCCCCTTGGTGAAGTTCACTGGAAACATCTTTACTAACAATGGAAGCACTATAGATAGGAAGCTCAGTATCTGTGCCTCCAGGAGATTCCATCTTATGATTACACTTAACACAAATTATTGGAGTAGCAGTCGGAAGGGGAGTCGAACTCGACTTAGCTCTAATAGTCTTTTTCTTTTTAAGTTGACGCGCAATACCTACCAACTTTTCAACAAGACTGCGAGCTCGATCATCTCTTAATTTATCATCCTCACTTTTATCCCACGTATACTCGAAGCAAAGCTTGTCTGACTTCCCCAGCTGTAAAATGAAAGTATACAAACGATGAGCAAACCTTGAAAAACCAGGGAAAACCTACCAACAGACAAACAATCTTAGATAACATAATAAATAGTAATTTCACCATTAAATAAATCTCTCCTAATGTCAAGGCACCAGCTTCGTCTGCATTCCATCCTCTTGCCGCAGCTTCAGAATCTAAAACCTGGCATTTAATACTTTCTGGTTCTAACGTTCTTTTACCTCCACATGTACATATTTTATCTGGTCTATCTGCCCAACAATTTTCGTCCCCATCCAAAGATTTACATGCAGAACATATGTTTTGCTTATCTTCCTTTCCATCCAGGTCATGAAAACTGTCTAGAATTGGATTATCAGCAAGTACGTTGTCCATACAGTCCTCATCTCCCGTATTTTCATCACATTCCGTCGGAGAGGGCGCATTTTCATCAAACCCATAATCCGTTTCTCCAGCATCTGTTTCAACCGCAGCGTTTGCATTTTCCTCATGAACCGACCAAAGAGCATTATCTAGTCCATTTGAATTGTCCTGATCGAAGCAGTATTCAGATGACTTTAGGCCACTCAATAAATTTCCTGATTGTAACTTGTCGCGCCTGAGAGTTATTCTAAATTGATTTTCTCCTCCAGCTTCACAACCATCTACGTCGCTGACATCAGCTTCAGCTGCTAGATAGTCAGCATCTCTGTGAGTCAAACTTCCCGAATCCAATTCAGTTTTTGGCTTACGCTTAAACTTTTTTGAGACCAAAGATGATTCCTGTTTTCGTTCTTGATACAAACAGTTTTGTACGTACGAACTGAGACTAATTTTAGTTGCACTAGTAGCTTCAGAAAACTTAAATATGGGAACGCTGAGATCACGGCTCTCCACAGGAAAAAATCTTAACCTTGTTCTAGGTTTTCCAAAAACCGTTAATGAGAATTCTTCCTTCTGAAAAAGTTAAAAATCAAAAGCCGTCAAATAAAAAGAAAATAATTACCAAAAAGTAGTATTTACATTAAACACTTACCAATCGATTCTGATCAGTTTTCCATCGTTCCTCAAACAGAACGATAACTGAGGCCAACGTACGCTGAAGTGGAGCATAAACTTTTACTCGTGGATTATGAGATACAAGTTGCACAGATCTCCATGTGTCACCGTCGCGTGGCACAAGTTCAACACACAGCTTGCAAGGAACTCGAATATGATCGATATCTTCAAGCTGATTTAACTTTTTTAAAGCTCTACAGACCGGAGTTTTAATTCGGAACGTTTTCCCACGAACCTTTATTGTACTTGTCCCCTTTTCAACGAGTTCTGACAGCTTCACGGCAGTCTTAGAGTTTAGCACACGTTGTTTTTTTCTCAATTCTCCGTAATTAATCAAGCCATAGAGCTCTTGGTATGCTTTTTTCATGTCTGAAATATCAATTCGTAATGCCCGCGAATAAATTACTGATCGGTTTCAAAATCAAATCAATAATACATAAATTCAACGTTTGGTGCATTCGATTTATTTACCTTTTGGAAACGTCAAGTATTTAGATATTTTATTCCATGTTCTATAATAAAAATGCCGAACTTGATCTTTGTTTTTTGGAACAGCCTGAGAACACGACCCTTTGCTCCTTGGTTTTAATTTAGATGCCAAGTAATTTTGAATCGCGTCAAAGTCTTTTCCAAATTCGTTTAGAGCTTCGAAAAACAGTTGTTTGTCCTCTTGGCTCCACAACTCCCAAGTTCTTTTCTTCTTTTTTTCTCCAGAGATGTTGATGGATTGTGAAATAAAGGTTCGTTCAAGTGGATACACATCTGTAGGTTCCTCCCCTATCGCAGTAACTTTCGTAGTGCTTGGACAGGGAATTGCAACCGTGGCGATGGAAGTAGTCTCGACAAATATTTGTTTACTTGGTGAAGATTCTCGACGTAACTTTTCTTGCTTCTCTTGTACTCGTGCACTATATCGTATTCCTAATTTAATCAAATAATTTTCGTAGTTAGTCTACAAATTCAGTAACTCACGACAAATAAATCAGTGCTATATTACACAAAAAAGTATATAGAACATAAATACCGTTAACACTATTTCCTTTATGCACCACCGCAGAATCTCCATCCATTTCCTCCTGACTATCTCCATCGTCACTTCAATGAAATGCAAAAAAACGCTAGGTCAAAAATTACTGACAATACAATAATGAATATTAAAAAATTTCTCATCCACGACAATCTTTTATATCCACCTTTTTTTGGAACAGTCATCATACTTTGAAAAGCTGCCACTTCGTTTTCGTTTTCCCATTCTCTTCTCTACCCACACCACGATAGTAACGGTTACATGATAAATCTATGCCATCATTCACTTCTAGATTCACCGCAAAGAATTCCTCTTCCATCTGTGATGTTCATTGAATTTTCAGCTGGTATATGATAATGTTTTGATTTCTCGAACGAATCTTTAAACTTCGAGTCGACACCACAAAAATACTTCAAATTTTTCTCCTACGGCTGTTAAACGAAAATTTACTCGATACACCGAATCTGTAACGATAACCATAAAAATAGATGTCAAAAACAATCTAAAAATTACATCATAGCAAAACAACAACAAAAACAGGTCTGTAAGGATCATTTACACTTGAGCAAATGAACTAAACATTCCACATTCCAATTTCAAACACTTTTTTTTCATAAAAATCTACATTTTCACAATTATAATCGCTCGCGCTCATAATATTCTAAACTACAATCTGACAATTGCGAGTGTCAACAGCCTAGTTGCATTCATTCTCTTCACTTTCATTATTAATCTTACCTCCACAAGTAAATACCCTAACTTCAATTGACACTAAAACTCCGATCGTACAACAACGCCATGTACAAACAAAGCTCAAAACTTCCAGTTGCCAGTCTCATTTAACGCCATATCATTGTTAATAATTAACCTTTCCACTTATCTTCCAATCTAAAAGCTTGCTACCCATCTTTATTTCTCCAAAATCAAATATCTGAAAACGCATTTTTTAAATGAGCATAAATGATGAATGACAGTTTAAGACAGTTCAATTTTTGCTTTGCCCAATCATCACCCGAAATAGTCTTATAATTTGATTGTTTCCTCAGTGTCAGTAATACTTACATGTCAATTAACCATTATCTTGTTTTGTTGGCGTTTCACTGTAAAACAAAACTGCTTGCTGACAATTATCCACTTCTATATTTCTAACAAATTTCCCCAATAATTATTTCAACCCATTAAAAAATAAATTAAACTTAACATCGCAAACATTTTATAACTAAATTCCCAATTTGCTTCTCTTTTTTTACTTATTATTATTGTACTTTAATTCGCATTGAAAAAAGCTGGTAGAAAAAAAGGGTTTTTCATCTGTATTTTCACTGCTGGTCGCTGGTTGTTCGTAGTGGTGGTATACATCTTTTGCGTACAATCAAAACAGTGAGAAATTCAAGCCAGCTCCTCCTGTTTAGCATCATCATCATGCATGTTTACTTGCATTTTGCGTTTGTTTTCATCCAAAAATGAATCGGACGTATCATCAGTACTAAATGCAGTAGCAGCAGCAGCGCAGCAAAATGAGCAATACTTGTTTTGGTGCTGCCTATTATTGCATTATGTCAGCAGCAGCACAACCTTTTCTTGCTCTGTGCTGAAGCACTTCTCTTTGCAACTGCAGTACAAAATGCATGCAAGCAAGCCAACACAGTAAAAAACCACCTACTCAAACGAAAAAAAGAGCCAAGTGAAAAGAGCAGAGAAGAAAATGAGAAAAAAATGCACAAAGCAGTGGCAATGCAATGCAATGGCAATATATTTTAATTTAACACACGATTCAATGTTTTTTGGTTAGTTGGATGGAGCAGAGCAGTTGATGCCAAATCGAATCTCATCTGTTTTGGGGCAGATTGAAACGACAGTGTCTCTGCGCGAATGTAATGCTTCAAAACTTTTCAGCTCTTGGGAGCAACAAAGTAGAAAAGGAGAAAAGTGGTGGTGATGATGGCATCATAACAACTTTTTCTCATATTCGGTCGAACGCAAAGATGCAGACCAAAAGCAGATGAATTTTTCTTTGAATTTGATGTAAATAATCGCCAAATAATAATTTCCGTGGCGTATTAGTATTGACTAAACCTTGAATGCTGAGAAGAGCGTCTAGCCTATTTTTTGACGAGGGAGGGAAGAGAAAGATGAATTGCTATTATTACTTTATAGAGATCAGCGGGTAAAGTATATCAGCGGGTGAAAGTTCGTTGGGTCGTTCATAAAAGTCAACAACAAAATGTCAAAGTACATTTGCATTTCATTATCGTCAGATATATACAAGAGCTTGTAGTTTTGCTATATTATTATTTTAATTGGTTTGTTCTAGGTGCTAATGTAAAAAAAAAATTGTAACGCATTGCTACTAGTTGATGCTAGTTTTTGTAGAAAGAAGGGATGGTCAAAACACGAATATTGAAAAGCCCAGTTGGGGGTGAACCACTAGAGTTTGAGTGGCCATTGACGGAAGAAGAAATTTCCTGGGTATTAGAACTAATTAGTTGTGTTGGTGAACAATTTCCAAATTTAGGGATAGATTTAAATACTATGATTGAATATAGTTCAACTAATTTTAGAGATCTCGAGGGTATTGAAACGTTGTTTGATCAATTTAACAGAATAGTAGTTAACTCCATGGTGAAACAGGGTACGAGACGAACAGTGGAAAAAGAGTGGGCCTCAAAGGAATCTTTAAAATATATACTAGAATTAGTTTACAAGCGTGCTGTAAAAAATCCTTTTACGCTAAATAAATACAAACAGTTTTCAGCACTTTCAAAGTAAAATCAAATCTTCTACTATAGTCTTATTAAATAATCTTCTATTTGGTCCCCAACTAAACTTTGCACTGAGTGAAAGACTGGCAGCTATGGAGAATAATACTGTTATAATATCATCGAACAGTTTTGCATGCCTTAAATCAAGAAAAATTACAGAAAGAAACTCGCGCGATATTCGTTCAATAATACAGCTTGTAAAAACGGTAAAAGGTTCAGTGTCTTGGACGAATCGCAAGGTGAATTATTATATTCAAAAAATTGACCGTAAAGATCTAAACAGCTATCTGAACAAAGCGAAAGAAGGAGCTAATACGAGTGACAGCAAATGTTCTAAAAAATCATATGGAAATGAGGAAGTGGATATTCAAAAACAAAGCTCAAAACAAAACAGAGGTTGCGAACGAACAGTCCCATCAGTAATCACCCGTTCCGAAAAACCTTTACGTCAGGTTCAACCAAAAGCTGGTTATGAGGATAATCAACTCAGACATACACCGGAAAGTAACCCGGTGCAAATTTCAGATGAAGAAGAAACGCAAAATAAGTTAGCAAATAATTTTATTAAAGAACTCACTGATGTAAACCAGAACTTGGATAAAAAATGGGAGTTTACACCAAACATAACAAACTTGGACAGTAATCTAACTGTTAGAACTCCTACGAAAATCGCCGGAAAAAGTAACTTGGTGAGGAACTTGGAACTTTCACCTGACATCACAGACTTAGGGCGTGGCCTAGCAACTAAACCTTTTGGAAAAATTGCTGAAAAAAGTACTCGGGCAAAGAAGCGAGAACTTTCTCCTGACATCATAGACTTAGGACGTGGCCTAGCAACTAAAACGTTTGGAAAAATTGCTGAAAAAAGTACTCGGACAAAGAAGCGAGAACTTTCCCCTGACATCATAGACTTAGGGCGTGGCCTAACAAGTAATACTTCTAGAAAAATCACTGAAAAAAGTAATTTGACTAGGAAGCGAGAAATTTCACCTGATATCATAGATTTGCCAAGACTGGGTCGAGCCAAGGGAGCAGTTAAAACACTTTTTAAATGAACCTTCCTAATAATTTGTACCTTTCATGAAGAAACGAGAAAGTAATCAGGAAACAATCAAATTCAAAATTAAATGGCCGTCTTAAAAGTTCAACAACCCTCAATTTTGGTAATTACGTAGATATAGCAATTTACAAACTCGTGTTCCAAAATATTTATCATCGTCATCATATCATTTTCCTTCTCTGCAAAATTTTATTGTACCACACTCTACTCTGTATTTTAATCAGTGAACAAAGTACATATACATACAAAACTTTACTAGCAGCTTAAATTACCATTAATTAATTTTATTCAAACCAACAACCTGTCTGTATACATGCATCCTTAATTTTCGAGTGACTGCATATCAACGTCACAACTGCCACTGCATTCTCCTTTCCTTATCGATAATTTTGGGATTTATACTTACGCTTCCCAAGTGACGGATCTACCAGATCAGTTTCAACAAAGACCTCTAAGCACTAATATATTTCTTCACCATTTTGCTTGCAATTCGCATCACTCCATATTATGCATCCGTACTCGTACCTGTCCGTCTCTCTCTCTCTCCCTCTTTTGATTACTCGATTCCACTGTCTATTTTCTATTCTTTTAAATTTGTATCAAAGGTTACGTTTATTTTTTCCAAAATATTATTAACTTTTCCCTTATTGATTAAATTTTTGTATTTTCAGAGCAGAACTGGGAGCTGTCTAAGATGCAGCGTAGCAGCAGCGTTCGAGGAGCCGCCACTGTCTGCAAGTTATAGTAGGTAGCCGCATGGATCTCTACATTTTACAAGCTGACGTGGCAATGCTGTTCAAAATATTACCTTGTGTTCTTTAATATCAAGTAAGCACAGTATTATACATACTCAACAGAACCAGTGAACAAACAAGATAGTATATATAAGCGACAAGAGGTAATGAAAATGCAGTGCTTTGATTGAGCTCATTTCTTCATTCATTCATACACAAACTAAAAGACAGACAGTCAAATAAAGTGCCTAGCGAAATAGAAGCAGTAGCAGTGTTAAAGTGCTAACGTTAATGTAACCGTCGTCATCATCGTCGTAACCCATTCACTCCTCTTCGTACTTTGCCAACAGTCATTCATTGTTTATCATCACGTACTACAACTACAACCGAGACCATCACCACCACAAATAATATAATATAATCAGCAAAGTAATTTTTATTACTACCATTTCGAAAAGAGCGTAATAAGGAAAACATACTGTGTTTTTTTCAATTTTGTTACATCTGGCGGACAGGTTAAGAAAACTCAAGAATATCAGGATTTGAGATAATCAGAAATTTGAAGAAATTGTTTGTTACTATTAACAATATTACTGTAGCTACTTACACTCATATATTTTTAATAATTTTTCTTTCCTCGTAAATTCTGGTTTATGAAATAAGTGCCTAAAGTCACGAGAATTTCTCTGATACTTTGTAATCAATAATTTTATGGAATGTTGTAGCAGAACAAGAATGAAATAGCCAAGTTTTGTTGTGGGAATGAAAAAGTAATTTCACACATATGTGCAATATTATTTGAAAATTTAATTCTTCCATTTCCGTCATCCGTCAAAGTTGTTTTGAGATTTTGTATGGCTCGTTAACTAAAACAATTGTGTAGCAGCAGCAGATGCGTGTTTGAGGTGGGACTGGCGATCAAAAATTTGTTTTTGGTTTTGTTTCCCCGTTTTTATATTAATGTTCTATTAAGGCTAGGCGGAGTAGTTAGTTGATGTCGAAAGTTACTTAGAGGTGCTAGTAGTTGTTCGTTTTTAATATGTTTTGTAATTTTTGACGTTAACTACTCGCTAATACTCACTAATTAGTTAGGTTGCAATATACGTGTCAATCAGCTGTCCATTATTGCGTCAAGTACTTGCTGGGAGGATCAAAGTTGTATGCGCTTACTGCTATACTACTACGTGGATGAGGTAAAAGCTTATTCTTTTGCATATGATTATTCGTTCGCTTGTGCCAAAGTTTCATTTGTTGTATTAAGCGCATGAAACTAACTAATGACTAATACGCACAGCTAACTTCACACTTGTAATGATTACGTGAGACAGTATTTACCAAACTGGTAATGATGAGTTAAGTATAGAAATCTATCAAAGTTTCTTTTAATAAGAGCAGAAACGGTGTTTTTGCTTTCCTTAATTTCAATTTCCTTTTAATTGTACAATAACAAATAAGAAATGAGCAATTATCTCCTTTACTTCAGTGCAACAAACAAGCACATCGTTACAGGAAGTGAAGTAAATAAACTAGAAAATATTTATATGTAATTAAGATAATTATTTGATAGCTGAATGAGTGATATTTATAACTGCAGAATATACAATGGCAGACGAAGGCCCAAATAACAAAGTAGAAATCCAGGAAATATTCCGTCGTCTTCGGCAGTCCGGCCCTAATAGAGTGAGCATATTTACAATTTTTGTTTTACAATATTAACAGTCACTCAGCTGATATTTTAAAAATTTGCAATATGTTTCGTTGTTTTAGACATGTTTCGATTGCGGAGCAAAAGCACCAACATGGTCCAGCGTTACCTACGGTGTCTTTATTTGTATTGATTGTTCAGCAGTACATAGGTCACTTGGAGTTCATTTAACTTTTGTACGGTCTACACAACTAGATACAACGTGGACATGGACTCAATTACGAAGCATGCAGTTGGGTGGTAATGCTAATGCTGTAAGTTACAAGTTTAATAACTAGTACTACTTGTAAGAAGACAACTATGTTATTTTTAACATCATCATGCTCAAATATTTTAAATTATTTTTTCAGCAAGCCTTTTTCAGCCAACATCATTGTACAACAACAGATGCCCAACAAAAGTATAATTCACGAGCTGCGTTACTCTATAGAGAAAAATTAAGTCAGCTAGTGGCAAAGCATAACAAACTTCACGGACATAAAGTATTATAATTATGCCTGCCAGTTTTTCTTTTGTAATTTTTATATGGTAGTTATTGAATGCAATTATTATTTCAAATTGCTACACAGATCGTGTTTGAATCCGATGAAAGTGTGGAGGCTAGTGTGGAGAAAGATTTTTTTGATGACATCAAAAATGTAGAGGAAGGTGTTCAGGACTTTTCAATTGACAGTCAAGCTTGTTTAGTAGATCTGAAGGTAAGTTTCGTTGTTTGTAATCGGACAATGAAATTTATTTTAATTCAGGTGATTTACTAAAATCTTAAACGTT
The DNA here is from genome assembly GCA_027743785.1 of Sinhomidia bicolor. Classification (NCBI taxonomy): domain Eukaryota; kingdom Metazoa; phylum Arthropoda; class Collembola; order Entomobryomorpha; family Entomobryidae; genus Sinhomidia; species Sinhomidia bicolor. The sequence goes on along the minus strand of JAHZMT010004599.1, from coordinate 10,513 downwards.
GTGAAATTTAGAATAAAAACCCTGGTTCCAAAAACGAGCAATTGCCAGGACCAAGCGTCGATGGAATTGCAGGCTCTTCTGCGTCAACCAAGTCCTTATCTGGTGGAGCCAGAAAGACCACAATTGGAGCTAAACGGCCAGCTAACAAAGTGCGCATTCTTATATTTGTTAGCATTTCGTTAGGAGTACCGTTAACGTTTAAGTTATTTTACACCTTTTAATGATTATTTGAAACAGCTTGGAGCCAAAAAAATTGGTCTGGGAGCACAAAAAGTAAAAGCAGATTTTACCGCAATTCAGAAAGAAGCAGAGATGCTAGATAATATGAAAGAGCAACAAGAAGCGCAAGCCAAAGTCGATGCCAGCAGAAGAGTAGAAGACGATGAGCGTCATGTTAGTTTTATTTGTAAACAGATCTACATACATGTAATGATAGTTGAACAGGTATACACATTTTTTTCGGTTTGAATGAATTTATAGAAAGCCACTATGAGTCTTACATATCAAGAGATTAGCAAACAGCAAAAGAAACGTGTTGACTTACTGAAAACGGCAGATCCTAAAAAGGCTGAGCAAGTTGAACGGCTTGGCATGGGTGTTGGTGTTAGAGCGTAAGTTGGCAACAGAGCAGTTTGTTTCAATTTTCAATATTTGGCTACAATTTCATTTTAACATATTTTTTGTCTAGTGGAGTAAGCCATTCCGTTTTGTCCGAGATGCAAGTAATAGAACAGGAGACGCCAGTATCATCCGCGTCAGGCAAAAGCAAGAAATACGATTCCTTTTTTGATGATTATGAAATTGTGGAAACTTCAAGTGAACGTGGCTCTTCCTTTCTGTCGGGACTCGATGGGTTTGTACTAAACAATGTGTTCATTAGCTGTTGTGAGAGTACCAATGTGCATGACTAGTTCCTTTAAACTTGCAGTTTTTCTAAAAATTCGGTCGAGTTTGACTTTGATCGTCCCTCTAAACCTAAAGCTGACGACGATGAATTTGTCACTGCTCTCACATCCAGCAGTCGTCCGAAGACAAAAGAACCATCTAGTAGCTCATATGCCAGTCCTGTCGGTACTGAGGCACAAAAGAAATTTGGGAATGCCAAAGCTATTTCATCAGATCAAATGTTTGGAGATTCAAGAGACAATGACGTAGGCTAGACCAGGCTTTACTAACATTTAATTAAAAATATTTTTTTAAATTATTCCAATTTTGTATTTTTCATTTATGTACGCTATTTCTAATTCACTGTGTTTGTTTAGTATGAGCGTCGAAGCAATCTGTCTCGTTTTGAAGGGAAGTCATCCATTTCGTCTTCAGAATATTTTGGAACCGGATCGGATCCTAGAGGAAGTGGTGACAATGCTACAACCTTGCAAGCGCTGCAGGTAAATTGAAGTCAACCCATTAACATTTAGCACGATATAGACGTAAAAGACGAAACATTTATGGTATTGGTGCCTTGATTTGTCTTACAGAATGTCGACTTAGACGACGTTAAGGAATCATTCCGGCAAGGAGTAAATAAGGTAGCAGGAAAGATAGGCACGCTAGCCAACGGAATGATGAGTTCTCTACAAGAAAAATACGGATATTGATATAGTTTACTTATTATTTTTTAATGAAAATTAGAATTATTCCTAAATTATAATTATTACATCACATTAATTAAATTGCACGTTTCGAAATATATAGTTTACACAGTATCGTCATTATTACGAAAACGATGAAAATATGCCTTTTGGAAATTCGCAGAACACTAATGAACTGTTGACAAGATTGGTTACTAGATAGATGTACGTATTTGTTGGATAAGGCGATGGACTTCGAAATGTAGAGATGTTGTCAATAGACAAAATGGCTGAGTAATGTTATTTACATCATAAGGTTTATAAAAGTAGAATAATTTAAATAAGAGAGTCGCTATATAACGTCTTCATAGATCAACTTGATTTTTAAAGTGTCAGCGTATACCTGTCGATTTTAGTATTCTTGGTAAGCAGTTTAGAGAATCCGGATTTTTTGACTGATGCATATTTATCAGTGACATCAACAGTAATTCTTACATCAACAACAATTTTATTTTATGTTGTTACTAGTTGGTAGTGGTTCTTAATTTTTAAGTAACGTGATTATATTAGGTATTTATTGTCCTTAATTTAGTAGCTAATAGTGAATATTATTAGTAACGATTGAAAGATAGTATAGGCTTGTGTTTAATGGACAATTGACTAATTAATTCAGTTTCTATTCCTTTGAAAAGTGACGTTTATTATAATAGGTTTCAGCTTTTACATTTATTTGAAATACTAAATACTGAAGTGTCAAATCAGGTAAGATGCATCTATCGTGTAAAGTCGAAATACTGGATATAGAATTTCTTATGATTATTATCATTTAATATTATTTTTTGCTAGATTGAAAAAATCTGTCGAGTGCAATCAGTTATTGTTTGACTATATATTCTCCATGTGATCATTTAGTGCAGTGCAGGTTACGCACTTTACAACTACTTGTACATTTAAAGTTTGGTTTCAATTAAATTCAAATTCCAGAAAGTATCTTTGTAATAGAATATTAAGTAAGAATAAAAATTTTCATACGACTAATCATTATTTTTGTGATGGTCATTTATTGCAATGTAGTTGGCTGATTCAACGTGAATCTCGATAGTTTGAAATTCTATTTTAAGGAAACATGAGTGAAAATTTTCAGAAAAACGAAGATTTTGAGAGTGAAAATTTGGTCTCAAATGAGATTTCTCTTACATGAACAATGGACTGCTGGCTAAATCATAAAATGTTCGAATGTTTGATTAGAATTTGCAATTTGTATTTATACGTCTGCATCCTTATCTATATAATTCTGATAACGTACTTTTGGTTTCCGTCTGTAACGCAATACGTCTCATTGTTTACTCTTTAAACGCGAACGGTTAGGGCAAATTTTCCATCATCAGCAGATCGCCTACAGTTTACAGCCAAGTGAAATCATTTGCTTTGAAAGAATGTGCTTATTTTTCTATATATTCAAATTGCTATCAATAAATCAAGAATTTAACGTGATTCATCATCGTAATTCGTTTCAATTTCTCAAATATATTGTAACTATTGAGTTCTTAACAAATGTCGTAGTCAGTCAATATAACTCATATTCGGTGGAGGAGGAGTGATGTTCTACGATGAGTCACTTACATTCCATAAAAATTGTTTTCGTTTGAAGAGACCAATTCAAACATTTTTTACACTGCTTAATTTATTAATTGAATAAAATAAACTGTCAGAGTGCAGCTGTAATAATGATAAAGAAATACCACGTATCAAACCGTTGTGCCAGCGACCGACTATATTTGTTGCCGTGCTATTAAACTGCTTAGATTGCAAAGAACCTGAAAGTTGCAGCATTTGCAAATAAGTATAGATGGCCAACAAATATGGTACATACTTCATTTTGACTTGACAACTTCCTGACACTTGGCTACTTCACATCATTGACCTATATTATTCAGTTTTTTTCTTATTCTATAATATGAACAACTACAATTTATCTTCATATAGTAATCTGATGAGGTGATCAGTAATCAGTACTTTCTTTACGTCTATAGTAGAACATAAAACAAGGGTTTTAGAACTCACTGAATGCAGTCATTTCGTTCTGTATAAGATCAGTGCTCCTAAACATACTTTTCTGAAAACAAACAAAACTTTTTAAGTGATTTGAGATTTCAAAATTTTTAAAATGCATTTGGTATATACAATTTTGCTTTTCACGCTAATCGTACACTGTGGACGAAGAACATTTGCTTTCGTAAGTTACCTATTCTCACTCGTCTCACAAACGCAAATTAGCCATAGTCCCACGTCCCATATAGTCTCATCATGATTAACTTCTGACATTAACATCCTTTATTTTTAGACCTAATTTATTCTTGACTTTAAATTCAACGTTGTCAACGTTGGTAATTTTTCGATTTGCATATTTCTACAATTTCAGGTTCTTGAGGATCCCGAACATCACAATCATCTTTCAGAAAACCTTAAACTGCGTTCGAGTCGAGACGTCGGGGCTGCAACTTGGCCACACGTTTATGAGTTCGATACTTTTATTCGGTAAAAATGTTAATTGTTTATTATATCATGCCATGATTTTTTTACTACTTCAAAATTACTTACAGTACAGTCTAAACAAAATATACGTGTAAAATGAAATTTATTTTACTTTCACTTCCTTGTTGAAACTAGGATGTACGCGATACTTCTAGTTAATATTTTACCGTCATTTGAATCCCTTACTTTAAGTAGATCATAAACTTTTAAATTACTGTTTTTATTTTCTTGTGCAGAGAAAAATATACGTATTCTTAACGCTGACAGTTTTCATATTGACGTCCTTTTATTTGCTGGACAGTTAATTCAAATTATTTTTCAAAAGTTTATAGGTAGCTAAGGTTTTTTAAAAAGTTTACTAATATTACATTTTCAGAACATCACGTAATTCAGAGCTACAGAATCAGGAAGCTACTATTTTAATAGAGGGTTTTTGGAGAAACTATGTAAGGGTATATATAATATGTAATTTTGTAAAAATCTAAAATATTTTCGATTCTTAAAGTAAGTAACAATCTTATTAAATTTGAAATTTGAATTTTCTATAATGAATCAATTCTATTTTGCATAGGGAAAGAGTGAATCCGAAATTGAGGTGTTAGACAATGAAAATACTATGGAGCAGATAAAGAAGGAGACACAGGAAAAAGAATTTTCCAACTCACAAAACAGTGTTCGTGACAATGATCAAACAGCCGTCCAAAGAAACTTGGAGGAGAACGCTTCGTTTAGATTTTCGACAGTAGCGGACCCCGAAGCCTATACGGGAAACGGGAAAGTAGAAAGTCAGCAACGCGTATCTCCCCAACAAACGCAGTACCCACTTGTAATAAACATGAATCCTAATGACCATGTAAACAATTTAAACTTACAGTATTCAGGATATCCGTTACCACACCCTCATCCTCCTTACTCTGTCTCCTTGCCACAAAGTTTTGGTCCTGGTAATTTATATGCTGCGGGGAATGTTTTCAATGGTCAAAATACACAAGTTCAAAGTCCATATAAACCCGCGGGTTACACTTCAACTACTCAGTCATATCCAGCTACTGTTCCGTATCCAGGCATTTATGGATTATATAATGGACTTCCCTTAACTTCAACTCCACTACATTTGCAACAAAAACTTCCATTGGACACCAGCTACCCAGAACATGGTTCTGTATACCCTCAGACGCCAATGCTCTCTCGAAGTGGAATCTATACTCCGGGCTACTTTCCGTCAAAGTCTGGTGTTCCACAACCACCATACGCATTCGTACCATTTAACTCACTTTCACAAAATCTTCCTGCATCGTCGTATCAGGCATCATATCCTCCTAATCCTAACGTATTCGTTAAAAGTGAGTCGCAAACGGTTCCTAGCTACCCATATTCTTCACCCAGTTCTTAATATTATCCACATATTTCGATTTAGTTTCGTTTACCTGCCAAATCCTAAAGTCTGGTGTTAGGGTAATATGTATTAGTTTCTTACAAAAATATCTAATAGAAGAAAAGTACATTTTAAAGACTCTTTTAGGACAATGAGAAATTAATGTATAGTTACTCACATGAGATTCAATAAAAATTAACTTACGAATGCTTTTTATATCTTATTCTAAATATGCGGATAGAAAGTTTGATTTAGAAAGATTGATTTGACTTACTTTTGGTTTCAATCGAATGTAAAATTATACTATAAGTTCGAAAGACCGTCCACATCATGTTTGTCGCCTGTAAATTCTTTACACTGCTTTCGTATTGTTTTTTTAGTTACCATATTTCTAGAAATAAATATATTTTGTAGTCTTATTTAGGCAAAATACAAATTTTTATTTAAAATTTGTTGTACAAATCAAAGTATTTTCGGTTGAGTAAATTATAACCACATTTTGGAGAGATCAACAAACCATTTTCATCAAGATGGTTGCTTATAGAGATTCTGTGTGTAAACGACATATCTACTTATGGCAAGCAGTTTTGATTCAATATAGCATTTGGTTAACATAATAATCTAGAACATTTTAAAACATTAACATGATATCAAAGTATACTAATTTTTCTATATAAACTAGAAATAAGATTTCCAGAATCATAAAGGGATGTAGTATGCATAGAATTTAAATTTTATACACTACAAAGTTTCATTATATACTATACTAGATTAACTTAACTACTAAATTATCCGACTTCATTACTACTAACGCAAAATTTTCTTTCTGTTCCTTTTGTAAGAATCAGACTTTTGTTCTTTAATTACCGGTATCATTTATTTACTGCGTCCTGCCGCAAGAATTAAAACTACTTGTTCATCCCTAATGTATCTTCTAAAGACGAGTATCCTGCACTTAATTAAATTAAAAAAGCAAAACACGACGACCAAATAAAGTGGACAACGCCATGTGCAAATGTGTGCTCTCTTTCCTTGTTATTCTAAACACTGCCATCTTTATAGAATTTGTTTTTCGTGTTCGATTTTCAATTTTAGCTAAATGAAGGAAACTTGATTTTAGAAGACACATTACATTAGGACATTAGATGTGAATAATTTGTTTCGAAACTTTTAAGTAAAATGAAAAATTGTAATCGGCAGTTACTACAGATTTGCATCATTAACGCTAAAAGTAGCAGAAAGAAGATAAAACGATAGTAGTATACACTGTAAAGAAACATTGACATAATTTTAAAACATAGCAGCACCAAGACAGACAAGAACCTCTCCACCTGATTTATCCCCACCAGTCTGGGTCATCCTGTGATTCATACGTTTTTGGAATTTTGAATTTCTGAAAAAATAGCACTGAATGTTATTATGAATATTTTTTTGAGTTGTGTCACTTTAACAGTAAATGTATGTAAATTGTTAATACCTTCATCTTTGTGACCATATCTTCATCCATTACCGTATCAAAGTCCTCAGCTGCTGACTGACTTCGGTTTTGATTGTCATCAACCATAAACTGCGGAACGGTCTGATTGGCACTCTTTAACGCAAACATTAGGTCAGGAAATAAATCCTGGTCACTCTCCTCGTCATAGAAACTGATAGCTACTCCCAACTCTCCTGTAGCACTTGTCCGAACTCGACCAATACGTTGAATATAATCCTCCAATTTTTCTGGAAGATCACAATTGATCACCAGAGACACATCACAAATATCTGCAAACGTTGAAAACATTGATAAAAACGCCTATTTCACATGCTGAATAAAAACTAAAAAAATATTGTGGTAGTTAATTTCTTACTCAGTCCACGAGACGCAACGGATGTTGCTACCATAAGTCGTGCGCTCCCCTTATTAAATTCGGAAAGAGCGAGATCTCGTTCATTTTGCAGGAGTCTACTGTGTATGTAGACGGGTTTAAGTCCTTTCATCCGAAGAAAGTGGACTAACTTGTCAACCTTGAAGATCGTATTCCGGAAGATCAGAATTTTCTTATCGGGTTCCTTGTTAAGTAACTCCGCCAACTTCATTTGTTTCTCAACTTCGGAGGTTGGAATGAACTCTTGAATAACATTAGGCGATGCTCCCCCAATAATTCCAACGATCACAAAGACGAAATCAGTTCGCAAATGTTTTTTGGCATAGTACTGGATCTGCTTTGGGAAAGTTGCACTAAACATTGCTGTAATCCGATCTTCCTGGAATAAAAATGTAGTTATTTTAGCAAGTGCATTTGTTAGTTTTCTCTTTAAATTAAATATTTCTCCCTAACAATACTTTTCATATTCGCATTTATTTGACGCACCTTTGGCTGCATATAGCCCTGTTCAATTGTATTGATCTGCGGAAAAAAATTTCTGTTAAACATTTCATCCGCCTCATCAATCACCAGGAACTTTGTATACTGCAACGTCAAAATTTCATTGTATTCTGACAGCAAGTGATGCAATCTTCCAGGGGTGGCTACCATAATGTCGACCTTCTCATGCTGTAAACCAAACATATTATTTTTTACACATCACCGTGCTTCACTTTCAACATCAGAACATATTATCCAAATAATATAAATTAGTTTTACTGCATCAATCCACCTTAAGTTTCCGCAACTCTCTATCAATGGAGTGACCACCAAATACAGCCAAAATAGACACCGGTAAGTTTCTTGCATATAGTTCTGCATCCTTGCAGATCTGCTCGACAAGTTCATGTGTAGGAGCCAAAATTAGAGCTTTCGGGGAACCAACTTGATAACTTTCATTTCCAAATCCCTTGGCCAATAAATTTATAATCGGAAGCAAGTATGTAGCTGTCTTCCCAGATCCTGTGCATGAGCAACACATGATATCCAATTTTGCCATCATCTGAGGCATCCCATGACATTGAATAGGAGTTGGGTTACTGTAACCCAAGCTCTTTATGTTCTCAAGAATTTTCAGATCAAGTCCCAAAGTAGAATCCTCAAACATGCAAATGCTTTTAACAGCATTCTTCCCAGTTATCTAACCAACAGTTTTAATTTAAAAATCAAATATTTGTGCGAAAAGATGTACTCTTGCAGTTACTTTTACATAAACTATTAAACTTTAAACTGATCTTTATTACATTAACTAATTGTTAAAATTCAACCTATTTTCTATCATTTTTACCTGAACAGAGAATTGAGGGTCGTGATCAATCTCAATCGTACCATCCTCTAACTCTTGACTTCCCATCTTGTCTTCTTGAATACTTCTCCACCTAAAACACAAAGTTGTCATACTTAAACAAGCTTCAAAATGTCTTGATTTAAAGTTACAACCTGTTAGCACGGAATTAAAGGTATCGTAGACCTGAACAAACAAGTAATTATGCCAATCTACTAATTGTAACATAGTTATACAAACCCGACAACACGAATTTTAGAATTAACTTGTTGGAGGATACCTGTTGCTTAGATATTTTAATGCAATATTAAACTGGAAAAGATAATTTTAAAGGTAGTAGCAGTTGACCAATTAATACTGTTAATTATTGATCATTCCGTTTGGTTATTCTCTACAAACAGGATAAAAATCAGGTTCAAGGCAATCCTTTCATTCTCTCTCCCCCACTGTCTGGAAGGTATAAGTTAGTTTGTCTTAACTAAACTAAACCCTGTCTGATGGTCTACCGTACATGATAACTTTTCATCTACTGTAAAGCGCAAATAATGTAGAAGTTTTCAGTTGTCTTTGGAAATAGATCATTGATTATCTAAGCTAACTGTATATGTTAAAAGGAATCTTATTGACCAGCTGATCAGCCAGATCAAAGCAAGTATGTACTTAAAATTATCAGATTAAAGTCAGAAGTAAAAAAATATCTACTGAATAGTACACTTTCAGTAGATACTAGATAGCTCCGTAACATTACATAAAACAGTTAAGATCTTAACAATTGGTAATCCTGTGTTACCAGTTAGTTAAGGAGCCAATTTATTATATAGTTGTTCTGTTAGGCTTATTGTTAGCTTAAAAATTTAAAAAATATCAACATTACCTATTCAATAGCAGATTCAATTGGATAACTTAACAGCTTGCTTCAAAAAAGAGCTAGTAGCCAATTGCTACTAAATACTCTAAAAACTTTATTACTCTACCTGGTTGCAAATAGTTTGGAACATTCAAAATTGTTTATAACTTATCACTGCAATAAAGCAATTCCCAATAAAAACTTCTTGGTACAATAAAAACCAAGTAAGTAGTCAAGCTTGACTTTCTGCTCTTTGATGCACGATACGATGAGTGCTCGTTCGAGTTCGTAAAACATAATAACAACAAAAGCAGCACAAACCATACACGCGGGTAGATAATTTTTGCTCCAACAATCCAGCAGACCCAAGGCGGTATTCCAGCATACCTACTACAAATTCCAGAAAACCCAACACGCCATTCCAGCATACCTACTACAAATTCCAGAAAACCCAAAACTCCATTCCAGCATATCTACTACAAATTCCAGAAAACCCAAAACTACATTCCAGCATATCTACTACAAATTCCAGAAAACCCAACACGCCACTCCAGCATACCTACTACAAATTCCAGAAAACCCAACACGCCATTCCAGCATATCTACTACAAATTCCAGAAAACCCAACACGCCATTCCAGCATACATACTACAAATTCCAGAAAACCCAAAACTCCATTCCAGCATACCTACTACAAATTCCAGAAAACCCAACACTGAAACACACTGACACAACACTGACTTGAAACTCGGTATACAAAATCCTCATAAGGAGGCAACGACCGGGGCTGGCATTATCTTTACGGGCAAAGAGATAATGGTCCCCCCTTTGGTAAGATTTGCCCGTAAAAGTAATGCTGACTACCTGTAGTCAGCATTACGTTTACGGGCAAAGTGATAAGGGTCCCCCCTTTGGTATAAAATTACCCAAAAAATTATTTTTACGGCAACTGGTAATAAGGTGGGACCCAATGTATATAAGCTATATATA
>JAHZMT010004598.1:0-13687 GCA_027743785.1 Sinhomidia bicolor | reverse complement strand
TAAAATGATATAAACTTAGAAAATACACAAGCTACAGCAAAATGGATAGTACCAAACAATTCCCCGATTTTACAAGTATCTGAAACCGTTCTTTTGAAACTCAAAAGCACTGAGCTGTAATTACAAATTTAAAATTAATGGTAGACAAAGTAGTGAATAGATGCACGGTAAGGATCGTGATGATGATGATGATTATTTTTATGAGCAAGCAACCAATGCACAGCTGCCTCTCAGTTCGCGCACCCGCTGCGGTAATTTTAACGTACCAACTCGGTATTCAGCTTTAACAGCATCAACGACAACAACAACAACAACAGTGGTACGCATCAGTGCAATGGTTAATGTCTGAATGTGTTTAAAACATCTGACAAGCAAAGGCATTTATGTAAATGGAATTAAGGGAATGATGACGAAATGAATATGTAATACTTGTTCATGTAATTGAACAAAAATGCTCATATTCTGATGGATGTGAACTTTCTTAAACAATAAAAAATGTGAAATATTTGTAGGGTGTCGTTAGTGATGGTACACACACCGCAGCAAAAACATTTTTTTTGTTATCAGTAAAAATAAAAATGTCTATAAGAGAGGTCTCTTATCATTTGCATGATAAAAAATCTTAATGTGAAAATAAATGTGAAGCAAGCTAGGTAATATAAGAATTTGATTAATAATATTTCCCCAAGTTTATAAAAACTGTCACAGTTAAAACTAGAATTAAAAGTTAGACATACTATGTAGCCATATGAACTACCTATAAAAGAATTAAAAGAAATTGTCAGACAATTAGTTTGCTTGTGTTGCGCAACAACAGGCAACTCTTTTGTTCGCTTAGACTTCCTACGCAAAAATTATTAGTATTTGCAACGAAAAATGGTTTCAATTTTTATTGCGTTTTAATTAGACCTCGTGTCATTCAATAAAATAGCACATAAAAATTCTGTCTTTCTGCATGGTTTAATATTAAACAATATAAACTGTCAAAAAACTAGTTTTATGATTCGTTCAAAGCAAACTAAATAGTAATAATTTGTTTATTGGTTGCTGTGGATGTACGTAAGTTTAGTTAAAGGCCTTAAATTTCACAACCCTGCTAGCAGAGTATCCACAGAATTTATAGGGCATTTAATGGAAACCAAAACAATACAAAATTGCAGGTTTCCATCCAAAAATACTTTTCACATAAACTGTCAGAAAGCATTACTCATATATTTTATTTGTCAATGGGAAATCACACACACACACACACACACACGTATTTACGTAGGAGTAAAACAATGACTAAGACCTTTATAACTATAAACTTCATACAAAGCAGCCTATGAATTGCTCTTACCAAGCAGCATTGTTAGGTAGCTAATAGAATGTTAGTGAACTGTTTATAAGTAAACATTTCCTGAATCCCCCAACAACATACCACCTCCACCACCACCACTATAACGCTATTCGTAATATTTTCCAATCCAAAAAAGTAAGATTAAAATATATTTTTTGCTGGAGAAAGGAAACAGCATATAAATGTATGAAAAAATATAGAGGAAAAAAGGTAGAACGAAAAAGGGTGTAATTGCCATGGCAGATCACTCAAAACGAAGCCAACCCCCTGCATTAAAAAATCACTCCTTTAATGGATAAAGCACACAACAGCGTATTTTATAATAGCACGTTTCTTTCTTCTGTCATGGAAAAAATATATACGAGATTTATTGCACAGTTTGTAATAGTTCGTCATTTCCATTTTTACTCCTCAGTAAAAAAAGCTACCTTTTCCCGAAACATAATAGTTGTGCTCTGCCGAACAAAAAAACAATATCGGCTTTAACCGCACAGATTCACAAGGGCTGATACACACACCAGTTGAAGGAGAAAAAAATGGTCGGAAAAAGTTGGGAATGTAAAAGAAAAAAAATATATTTGACTTGCCGTAACACGCAACTTTCTAATCGTTACTCTTATCGTTTTATGCTGACAGTTTTAACAGGTCACTTTTTTCATAGTTTTTTATTTGGTTATTAGCTCTCTCTCTCTTTGCCAACAACACTACCAAGTATCACCACATATTTATACAAAAGTCAACCAAGTCCACGTATAAAGTAGTAAGAGTCTAGAGTCCAATCCAGTTTTGTTTCTCTTCCCAAGTGCCTCTTTTATATATTTCTGATAATGTTATTGTTAGTATATAAATAAAAAATACGTTAAAAGCTGTTATGTTTTGAATGGAAAGTGAGATAAACCGAAAAGTACGTGCATCTTGAATCCAAAATCTTCCCGAAAAGATGGAAATACTATACATAGGAAGTACTTGTACATATTTGCAAAGCAAATCCTTTGTAATTTCTTCTTTAAGGTTTTTTACAAAGAATGTAATGTATTCCGGCCTTGGAAGACTTTGGAACTGGGGGTGTACTGACCACAAAATGCCATTAAGTTAAAGCTAAGCGCTGATTTTTTTTTCGCTGAATGAATGAAAATACTCGACCGAGTGAGGTCAGCAAACGTTACATTTGTAAAATAAGCTACGCTACAAAATTCTTGCACAGTACAAAATTCGTCTTTCTGTTACAAGAAGCGTACCACGACGGAAGACATAATAATGTTATGTTTTTATTATGTATATTTCATTCACCGATTTTTGTGATACCAAATAAAGCCTGCCATGTACAATGTTATGAGTGCATACCCCATTTGTATATTTTTTGGTGTTATGTTCCTCTTTAAAATTTAAAACAGCATTGATTTTTTATACCTTGCCGCAAAAACGAGTAAAACATTTTAACTGTTTCTTTCAAGGAAAGCTATTCTCGTAGGTGCTAATTAACGAAATTGTTGGAATATACCTGCCACGGCAGAGAAGCAAAGGGGAAAAAAGAAAGTACAAGCTTAACGCGTTTAAATGAAATGGCCTGTGCCACAGTATCTTTTTTATAAATATGTTTTAAATGTCACAACTTTATGTTATTTACAATTTGTACTTCTTTATTTATCTGAACATAATTAAAATTACCTCATTTCACCACAATAATTAAAGAAAAACTCTGACATATTTTACATTAAAGATCAAACACATTGATTACAACAACTCATTTTTTAAGCATAATACAAAGTGCTTTCACGGTTTTGTTGTATAGTTACGTGTTTTTTGTGTTTATTCAGTAACAGATATAAGCTAACGATGATACTGACTCACCACCACCATTCCAAATATCAATTAATTATCATCATCATCCTAATAATAAATGCTGCTGGTGTGTGATGAGTTGATGTTGTGAATCACATTTCAAGACTCTACTTTCTGTTGGCGCTTTTGTTGTGTTATCTACGAAAAAAGTGAGGATATCTTGCAGACATCAATAATTTTGTTCCGATTTTTTAAAAAACTGTCAGAATGGAAGTAGTGCCAGTAAGTGTTTATATAAAGAAACAAGCTATTTTTCTAGTTTAGAAAAATTACTTGTGCTCACTATTATAGAATAAATAGAGATAACGTTTTCCCCCCGTTGTCCTACTAGTACGATCAGATTACTGAAAGTAAATCTCCCCGCTTGTCTACTATAATAATACCCTCTCTCTCTCTCTTTCGCACAGACACTACAACAACAACAACAACGACGACAAAACCCGTCCTTTAGCAAATTGAACGCGTTATTTATAGAGAATAGAAGTAAGTTTATGTGAGTATGGAGGCCACGGGAAGTAATTACTACATTCTGTGATGATAACAAAAGTAAGCAGGCACACATCCTTTTCACTTGCGTTTTGCGTTACATATACATATATACATACATACATATTTACGTATAAGCAGATATGGTGGTGGGTAGCTAGGTAAATGCACATTTCTATAGATAATAACTAGTATTTTTTATTATGTTTTAGCAAAAGTATAATTTCTACGTGTCGGCTCTTTGCTGCTTACTAAACGTCATTTTGTTGAGCTTGACTTAAATAAGCAGGAATTTATTGACGATGGTGTAGGTGTGGCTTGTTTGAATCCTTCTGTTGAAACTGGTGCTTTGAGCAAATAGCAAATATTACAAGTCATCATCATCATTGTGTAATAAAAAATATAGTTGCCTAAAATGCAATATTTACATATATAGAGTTTGGTACATTAGTTTATTTTTTTAAAAACTGAAATGGTAAAGAAAAGAAAAAAAATCCGGATAAAAATACTGGAATGCTCTTGGGAAGAAAATGCAAAAAAATATATTATAAACAAGTGCACCTGTCCAGAGGAGCATTTGTAGAGAATTTGTGTATGCGCACACACATAGTAATTTCTTGTCCTGTGATGTGATTATAATGCAATTGAGGTGTAACCCTTTTGCATGAAAAGAGATTCCACATACCATGCATTCCGGTGGAGAGTGTCAGTGTCAAAAAGTCATGATCAACATGAAGCACAGCGCAGTGTGCAGTCTTGTTTGACCATTTGATTTCCTACGTCTTTTAAAAGTTCATGCAAGAAAGAAAGATGAACTTCCAAAAAAGAGTTGTTGTTTGTTGTCAGGGGCTTTTTCTTCGGCTAGTAGCTCCCACATGTTTCATGCATAAGGTAAAGCTGATTTACATAAACGTAAAAATCAAGAAGATAGAAAAACAATGTTGTTGTGTGGATTTCTCTGTGTGGCGATACAGTACATAAAGATAATACATGCTACATGTTCAAATAAAGCAATCAAAATCACTATTCTCTTATGTAAAAAACCGTCATTTATACGCCAATCCAATTCTCTCCTCCAGCTCACAACAATATTTTTTTTCCTAGGGTAAACATTGGCAATAATAACAACACCAAAGGATCTTTGGGTACATGCATAAAATAAAGATTTTCAAACTCTAACGAAAGAAATGTAGCAGTACCTATATATGTATGTATGTGCATTTTATATTGACGGTCGTATAAAATGTTTTCTATTTATTCTTGTTGTTTGACTATCAGCCAAGTTTTTTTCTTGCTTTTGACAAGAAAATCTTATGGAAAGTCCACCAGAGAAAGTTTACCCGTGATTATGATGGCAAAGACTTGCTGTATTTGAGTGTTTCTTTCAGCTGCACAATCGTAAAATACATACATATCACATTATACAGCTTACCAGAGTTAACATTTTTTTAATCCTCACCCACATCATGCAACAACATACTCAGAACAGCCACATTTTGATTAACCAGTTTTCATAATTTCACATTGTTCATCATCATCGCCAAACATCAAGTGTATTCTTTCTCTCTCGCTCTCTATGTCGCTATCCAAATTAATTGTTCTCCAAACAAAACTTACAGCGAAAAGGAGTGTGCTTGTGTTGTGTAACCTCTACAACTACATAATATGCACTGCAAAATAGAACGAGAACTTTAGTTTGTTTCCAGGTTTTTCTTGTTTCTAACTTTGAGTTTTTTTGGTGCTTCTTCGCATTTCAGCATTTTATATCAGCATCTGTTCTTTTGCTGTGATCATGCATTGTCAAATGTTCGGAATGTTCGGATGCGTCTCTGTTGTTGTGACGATGTACATGTGTTTGCTCCTTTGCACACACCCGCACATCTGTATGTAGTATGTACATATTTTCTTGGTCATAAATATATTATGCATGCATACACTAACAACAACGCATTCAAAATACAAATCATCAAAGTTTTACTTACCAATATCAACATGGAAACGCAGTAAAAGATGAAGAAAAGACAGACAACAACGAGACATTATTCCCTCAATACACGTTAACATAATATTATATAGCGTTTTCCTCTTTTAAAACTATCATGTTTACTGCTTCTTTTCCATATGAATGAAATGAAAGCATGTTTGACAGTGCACGGTTAATTTACTTTAACGCTGCTCCAGCTTTTGAAAAAAAACCTTTTTTCAGCATCATCATTTCGATACCATTTTTGCCTTACGGCTCTCCTTTAAGCACCCCTACCCTCTCTGCTCACGTCTCCCAAAAAAAATTAGAGCTGGAGGAATCGCTAGACACTGACTTGAGCTGTCTGTCGCTCACTCGCTGCTGCTATATACTTAATACCTACAATGTAGAGAGCTTGCTTAATGCATGCCATGAATTTCATGGAGATGTGCAGTTTTCACAATTTGAAAAGGGAGACAGTCAAATGTAATGGATGTAGTAACCGTCCCCAAGAAAATAAAGTAACTTTAAGCTTTTATTTTGTAGCAAGCTTCAGGAATGGGCAAGATTTCTTCTATCTTGTCATATTATGGAAAACACACACGTTTCTAAAGCCTTTCAGAAAATATCAACATGTGCACCACACACTTCATGGATTCTCTCATTGTCACCGCAACAACTGCCACATGCTCTAAACATTGTTCAAAAAGGACGGTGGTGGTGTTATGTAACCGTAATAAAAAAAGTAAATCTGTTCACAACATACATACGTAGTAGTATGTATTGTCAATATTTATGCAAATGTAGGCACAATACTATTACTACTGCTACTATACAAGTATAAACATAGCAATATACCTAAGATATTTCTTACGAGGGAGAGTTGTGAAAACTTGACAATTTCTGTTGGACATTTTGAAGATGCTAAAGCAATAATGCCAATAAAAATGCTTATATGCCATTTACTTCCCAGTTGGTTTCTTTCATTCGTTTCAAGACTACAGCAGAATTTCGTGGAGTGATTGCATGAGATACAATTTGACAATGGAGACATGCACAGTTGTTGTTACATTGTTGAGTTGTTCATTTCTCTGTGATTTCTACAAGAAGATGTCTGACTGTATGTGTAAACCGTACGGCATGCTTTTAGTTGCACAGTGTTGACTAGAAAGACTTATTTTTTAGGGTAGGGAGGTATTATTGTATGAGATTCAGATGTAGACGCTACAGACATTTCATTGCACAAATTTGGTGTCTCTGTCTGTTCGTGACTCTCGTGTCATTTATAAAACGTGAAAAACAACAGAGCGAGCAATGCCAGTTGAAAGAAGACGCTGATGCAGGATTTGGAAACTTTGACAAAAGTGTCTCCATAACCATTCACCATGCAATCTCGTATAATTTCAAAAGACTACTTAATATAAAGAAAATATTTAGTATTGTTGCTTACTGGAAAGTTGTTTTTCTCTTGAAATAACGAGTGGAAAAATTATGCCAATATGACGCTGCTAAAGTAAATTTGAAAATTCAAAGTCAATAGATGATCTTCATTGTAAACAATAATAATTCATGTTTTAAGCACAATTGAATAACAAGCACATGAAATGTACTTTTTAATTACATCATTTCATCTTTTAAACTGACGTCCTACAAATCTGTTGTTGAGCAACTCAACAATTCCTTCTGTGAAGTTGTACATAGTTTTCTATTGTTAAAATCAAAGTGATGATTATTCGCTAATATGGAAAGAAAATGAACTTTCAAATAACTTACACTGCATGTGTCTGTGTGTGTGTCAGCTTTGCAATTGTGTGGGCCACAGTTGTAAGTACAGATGCTAATGCATTAACTATTTTTTTTCAAATGGCACACACAGCTAGATAAAACCAGAGAATAATGTCGTCGTGGCTATTTATCGCTTTGGGACTAAACTGTGAATTTATTGCCCAGTGAGTATTAAAGAAAGATTGTTTATATTATGCTGCTAAAGTCATTTATGGAGAATGAGACAAGTAAAAGGGAAAAAACAATTTACAAACCACAAATCCCTGCTCACGCGTACCATTACTAAACTATATTGTTGTAAATGTACATGGTTTGGACTATAGAGTCGGCTAGTTTCTACTATGAATGTCCCTATTTATTATTATCAGCAAATATGCTGCTTGCCACGACTGCATTTTCTAAACTGCCATTAAATATACCCAACTAATGTCAGTCATTTACTTTTAAAGCCAATTTAAAAAACACACAAAAATAGTATGCGCATGCAAATATTTAATGGAAAGGAATAATAAACTTATCAGTGAAACAAACTTATCAATACAATGGGCACATACCTTAGGTAATGGAGACTAGGAAATGTCTCGTGTTCCCCGGAATGACAAAAGATTCACTGAATCCACTCCATAAATGAAAATATAATATGCGTTGAATCCAATCAAAGTATAATATCAGCAATAAATGGAAGCTTTGCGGCTAGAAGAGGAACTTTTATCCAACAACTGAACACTTGAAAAAAATCTTTCACATTCATATGCGTATGTATGCAATCACACCTGCACGCTCCGTTTGAAATCTTTTGATTATATCGGTATATATGTCACTTCACATCCTTCCGCAAAAAATGCAAACACAAATAAAGATAAAAATTTAATTTTTGCTTTGTTACTATCCTGCCGGCATCTTTATTTTCTGATTCTTTAAATAAATCAATACGTTATTGAATCCTTAGCAGTTCGTAGCATCTTTATCAAGATTTTTTAAAAAAAATGTTACCACTCAATTCAAACAAACTTATCGTTAGCAGAAACTTTTACAAAATTTCCAATTTACACTCACTCTTCATAAACACCAATAATTCCTGAACAGGATGGCCTTTCTATGAAATAATGCTAGCAGCTTTTCTTCTACAATTTGGTATTTTTCTCGGATAAAACCTTAGAATCACCAAACTGTTGACTTGACTCAAGACAGTCTCCAGAGAGGACTTTTTTACTTGACTAACTTGTCAAGGAAAATGTAGAACTGGCGAATAATGAAATCGACAGCAGTAGAAAATAGTCACAATGTGGCATTACCAGCAGCAGGTTCTTCTCAACTGTCAGTTAGTTGAACAATATTCTGTAGCAAATGGGCAGAGGAACGAGCGCGAGAGGGGTTGCTTCTCGACTCGACAGCATGAAAACGACGACTGAAGTTAAGCTGTCGGTCGCACGCGACTGTTGCTCTTGCTCCTGCTACTACTATGCATACTCTCCTGCTCCTCCTGTGACTGTGGTGGTGGTGCTGCTGCTGGTGCTATTGTTCAGTTTTGAATTTAGCTTTAGTTTTTGTACCCAAAACCTCAACTTACTACCTATTACACATTTAGCACCACCACCACCAACTATTATCATCATATTAGGAATGGAATATGAATGGTACCTACACTACACTACACAGAAATAGAAAAGAACATACATCTTCTCACCCTCGTTATCGTCATCTAGCCGCCGCCGCCACCACCACCAACTTTGTGTAAGCCAGAATTTAACATAGGGACCAGAAATACTAGAAGAACAATCATAATAATTACAGCAGGGGTGTAAATGAACAAGATTATCTTGCAAGAGAAAAATGGGAGATATTATTAAATGTCATGCATACAACAGCAAACGCCTAATCTTATCGTTTTCTCCTCTCCATTAAAAATGCGCGTTGTAGCTCCTTGCATGCGTACGTGTCGCTTGCTGCTACGCACAAATAAATGTAGATATAAATATGTAGTTTAATAACGCCAAGATGAAATTTTTCTCGTTGCGTATTAGTTGCGAACGCAATAATAAAAATCCTACACACGCAACGCACATTTTTTTAAAATGAAAAAGTGACAAGAAGGGAGGACAATCGAATGACAAAATCCCTTTTTTCTTATCCTGTGTAAAACTGCATTGCTCTCATCTTCTTCAGGTGCTGGTGCTTGAAAAGGCATTCTACTTACTACTTGCGAATAAAGTAGCCTTTGAGGTTCTGACAATGATAATAGTAATAATAGTAATGGCGATGATGATGTTTATTTATGTAGGCATGTGACAATGACAATTAAACCCATGTGTGTGTTGTCAGTTGCTGTTGCTGTAGTTCTGTGGGAATTTGCTACATTATACGATTTTTCATTTTATTGAAAGCGAAGCAAACAACAATAAGAAGCACACATTTTATGTGCAAGAAGTAGAAAAATTTAAACTGCTTATTTTAGTTTATCAGTTCCTTTGGAGTAGTTGGCTGTGTCGTTGCGGTACTAGTAGGGATGAACACATAATACTAACTAGGTATTTATGTAGAGAGAGATACAGAGAGGATAGATTAAGCAGTTTAGTATTGTTGATTACTTTGATTGCTTTCAATTGCTTTTCAAAAGCTGGGAATTTTTTTTCAGTGCCTCAATAATACAAGACGAGCATGCATTGTAGCAAGCCAGCAACAAACTCAAAACTCGTTTGTTGAAAGGAGAGGCAACTGCAAATGGTTTTCTTGCATTTTGTCAACCTTCAAACAAAGCTACTTTTCTTTGTTGATCTTCTGCACTTTTGGCTTCTAGAAACTAAAATTACAATGTGACAAAATGTATCCTTTAAATTTATTGTACGTCATGATATGATGATGGTTAAAATTAAGCTGTCGGTGTCTTGGACGGGGAATGTGACAGGAGAATAATTTTGTAAAGTTATTTTTTTCAGTCATCCATATGTCTGCTTACAACGTACACATTATTTCACGATCAAGGAATGTAACATCAGGAGGACTCAAGGTGGTGGTGGTGATTGTGACAGGACGTACGGGAATGAAATAATGGAAAGATGAAACTTGCCGGGTGTGAGTGTGTGTGTGTCGTATTTGCTTGGTCACGCACGCGACAACAGTATACCTACCTACTTCATCTTCACAGAATCTTATTACTACACTGGTGTACTGGAATATCAGTTTCCAATGTAAAAGAAGCATTAAAACAGAGAGGAAGTGTATCATCACCAAGAATGAAGATGAAGAAGAGAGGGCCAATGCAGACAGATGGCTAAAAGTAAGAATGAAAAAAGGGCACACTTTTTGGTTGGACACTAACTAAGACATGGAGCATAGATCTTTTTATCTGGTATTCTTTTATTCTTTCTTACTTCACACACACAACAGGAATAATAATTATCTAAACGTAGAAACCTTGTACCTGTTCTGTCCTGCTAAAAAGGTGTCAGAAAATCCAACATTGCTCGCCATTCTTTTACTAGCATGGAATACCAGGGAATTTTTTAATTTATAATTTTGAACTTCAATAGCTCATATTAAAATGGCTGAGGAAAAGTATAGGTTGTGTATAATTACATTGCTCTAAAGGATGAGAAACGCCTGAATGCTTTAGTTTCAACCGCCAAAAATTGCTGCAGGAACAACCCTTACGGAAAAGGTATCATCAAGTTGCGTTGTGAAAAGATCTGTAGACACTGATTCGTTACCGGCCTCTATTCGATGAACACTTACCCCGGCGAGGTTTCCTACCCCTGGAAACACTTACCCCTTTGGACTCTTACCCTGGAAGCAATTACCCCTTTAGACTCTTACAGTAGATGTGTATTAGAAAAGTGTAAAGTGTACCGTACCAAGTGCTTCTCGATACAAGAGTCAACAAGAGTCCACCGGGCTTACTTCTTCCCAGGGTAAGAAATCAAAGGGGTAACTGCTCGCTCGGGCAAGAGTTCAAAGGGGTAACTGCTTCCAGGGGTAAGAGTCCAAAGGGGTAACTGCTTCCAGGGGTAAGAGTCCAAAGGGGTAGCTGCTTCCAGGGGTAAGAGTCCAAAGGGGTAACTGCTTCCAGGGGTAGAAAAACTCGCCGGGGTAAGTGCTCACCGGGATAAAGCCCTATATCCCATCAATCGAAATAGGTATATGTATTTTTATTTTTGATCTTTCTGCAGTAAAACAGGCATTTATTTAAAAGTGAACATTGTAACATATTGTATTATTATATTGTTGTAAAATTGTAAGTAGAGATAGACCTTAAAATATTTATATTATTATCATGAAACACATTTGTCGTTCTTTATTATATAAGTACATAATTTTTTAAATAAAAGAAATAAGTCATGATTCGGTTTCTTAAAATGCTACTTGCCACTTGTATTGATTCTGTAAATGAAAACCTTACATTATTTATGCATCATTGCAGCAAAGTTATAAAGAAGTAATAAAAAAGCATTCAGTCTTAGTCTAGTCTAACAGAATACCATAATTGTAACAAATGACGTAATAAAAATATTATATATTCATGTATGCACTGTTACATTTTCAAAGTTTTATACATTTCTTTTATCTCACTAGTACACGAAATTGGAAGAATTCGTTTTTCGGCTCCTCACCCTCATGCCCGCAGTCTTTTCACTTTGTGGAAGAGATTCCCAGGAGCCAACAGAGTGTCCGCGCCTGCGATGAGCGTCCATATGCTGCCTAAAGTTATAGGCAGTTTTTATAGGTGCTCTTGGACAGATACTGCACTGAAATGGACCTCCTTCATTGGTATTTGCTGTACTTTTTCCATCCTTCCTACCCTTGGACTTCTGGGCTGACTTATCAACTGCCCTGGAATTGCAAAAACGCAATCCGCACATGTTTATTTATGCATAAAGGAAACAAAATTGAATCTAAGTTATTTTTAACATTTGGATCAAGTTAAACCTACAAATTAAATACAACAGAACCTACCACCGACAAAAACATTCCCTGCTTCCTACTCCACAAAACCTTATCTTTAAGTAACTTCTAAACCCTTCTCCCACAAAAGTAATTTCATTTTACGTACCGTTTCAGCGGAATTCTTTCAGACATGGGTCCTGACGGTGCCTTAGGAAGCATTCTATTTTCATAGTTAGCTAATCCAATATATCCGGTTCCAGTATCGGGATCAATGTAAAGCGTTACAGGCTTTGTCTCGATTTCCTCCTCGATATTGAGATTACTGGAACTGGGTTCATCATGATGCTCTTGTTGCCCATTGGAATTATTATCGTCTTCCATAGATCCGTGATCATTTCCAATAAGAATTACCTTCTTATCGCGTTCATCATCATCTATATCAAGATCATTCCGTAATCAGGTTTCGTTATTTTATCTTTTTCGTAATTTATATAATAGAAATGGGCTTTTAAAACTTTTGAAACCAAATAATTTTCTTTCAGTAATGTGAAATGTGCATTTTTCACTTATTATAGATAAATAAATAAATAATATCTGTCATATATTGAGTGAATAAAATGATAATAACTACCCAATTTATAGACTGTTTGTATATTAACAAGAGTACCTGCAAAAGCATGATGATCGTCGTTGCAAAATTTTTTGTTATGATCATCTCGACTGGTGGTGGCTTCGCCAGGATTCAGCAACCGTTTCGCTTTCAGTAACCTTTGTCTGTACGCTGCAAAAATAGCAAAAACAGTTCGATTTATTCATTCTCAAACGGAGATACCACAAAAGTTCTTAATTTACGTGCGCTATATGTGTCTTTTACATTCTACATTCTGCGATGGCTAGTAATTAACTTAATATTTTATGCTACATTCAAATGATTTGCTTTCTACAGAGAATATTTGTCAGTATTATTGTTATTATGCTTACATTCGACCATTTTCTCTCTCAGTTGCTTGGCGAGGTCACCTTGGGAAATCTGACGACTCAAATTCCAGTCGGGATTCAAAAGGGTCGAATCCGCTGTAACGCGACTGATAGTTTCCAAATGTTTTTCGATTTTGTTTTCTGCCTGTTGTATTAAAACATGTTGCTCGGAAATTGCCTTGACAACCACAAAACAGTTCGTACAAATTGGAATCGTTATTGGACTCTGCTCGTCCAATATATTTGGCTCGGGAATGTTCAAATAACTACAAAGATTTCGAACCTCGCTACTGTAGCCTGAATTGTATGCATCGTTTCTATTTTTAATGGGAAACGTGCAAAAAATGCAGCTCATACTTTGGGGTCGCAGGACTTCCATGGAATTCATGATGTTACCCTAACTGGGACAAGAA
>JAHZMT010004597.1:0-10809 GCA_027743785.1 Sinhomidia bicolor | reverse complement strand
CGTCGTCGCATTCATTCGTTTCGTAAATACGTGTCCGACCCGACTCTTCTTGTACTTGTGCTCGGTCTTCTTGGGAATTATTAGCGTTAGTCAGTCTTTTGTACACTTTTGTATTTTAAGTTGTTAAACTTATATAAAGTATCTGCTGAAATGCTTGTTGTGATTATATGGTGTGTGGTGTAGCACAGAAATGTATAATGGGAAGGTATGAATGTGTGTGATGCGAAAATCCTCTCAAATACCCATTCACTTCCCGTTCCCGTCATCAAACAAAAAAGTAGAGTAGGCACTCTAGTAGGCAGGCTTTCAGCATGATAAATTGAGTTTGTTGAGTAGATTGGAGATGCATGCTTTTGAGTTAGGCTAGGCTAGGCCAACAACAACAGTACATAGGCAGGTGAAGAAGAGAAGAAGCTAGTGAGTGAAGCAGAAGCAGCGTTGCTTTCCTTGTTGTAATAATTAATAATTTTTAGTGTGTCTTCTGTCCACACGAGTTAATATTTTGTTTCGTTTAACTGTAATAAAACATTATATTTTAATTCAACCATTTTATTGAGCAGCGTGTTTGGAGAAGGTTGCGTTGCAGTGCAGGCAGACTCTAATCCGAGTTTGAAAACTGTTGTATTATTGAACTTAAGTTATAGCCTAAACTCTGGAAAGTGGAAGTAAAAAAGTAAGATTTTTTAAACGAAGCGGTAGAATTTTATTGTAATTTATAATTAGTTTAGCTAAAAGTACCAGCAAACATATTGCAATAAATATAAATTGATTATTTGAAAAAAATATATTAGATATATCGTTCCGTATAACACGTAGGCCAATGAAGTTCAAATGACTTATATTTTATTTAATGTAAATCAATTTTTTTGTAGATAATATTTTTACTGAGAGGCCGAAGAGAGGAGACATTTAGCACGTTCCCTGACGCGATGAAAGCGTAGCCTCAATTTTTAAAAACAGTCAAGTTCCAAGCTCATACATTAAGCAAAATGTCGGATCATCACAGATCATCGTATTATAAAGGTAAGAAAATAAATCCTCAATTGATTGTATCATTAGTTCATATACTAAAGTGAATATAAGCCTAAACTGTAAACTACAGGGTCCTTTTTAATAATGTCCACTAAAGTATTTTGAAACTGCTCAAATACTAGTACATTATTAAAAAGTACCCGGTATATCAAAGTATGTAGGTACTATTTTAAGAAAACCTAAAAAACTGCGACATTTTATTGTTATATGCTATAACTTACCTACTTCTACTTGCAAGCTTTTTATATTGCAGGTGCAAGTACTATCACTGGCTTGCTTTCTGTATTAATAATGTCAAAAATGACGTGTCATTAGTCATTTGTCACGTCACCCAAGCCAACTAGCTAATATATTATTTATATAACTACATATACGCATGAAGTAAAAATAGTTTATCCTTTGCATGGTAGATTTTAATTGGTTAGTGTATATCGTTTATAGAATATTTTAGGTGGTATAGTGTAAAATTGGACATGCGAAAATTTTGGCAGTGGTGGAAGTAGTCAACGCAAACTAACCTTTATTTTTATACAGATATAATAGTTCTTCTTGAATAACAACAACTGAAATCGTGTTTTCAGTACATGGTTCGCAATTTCGTACTTGTATTTTTATATCTCTATGCATTTTTATTTTATTACACAAAATCTTTTTCGGTAGATTCCTATGGATCTTCATCATCTAAAAGGTATCATTCTCCATCCGACCCGCCGAGAATGAACATGTCATCTGCAGACTACTATGATTCTGCTGATAGCAGATCAAAGCGATCTCGAACAGACAACTATGGAGCTCATGTAATTTTTACTTATTATGATATATTGAAAAAAAGAATTTAATATTGATAACTGTGTGGAGAATAATTTCATGACCATAAGTACAAAAATACGACCGCGATTTTATGACGTTAAAATCAGTGCGTTTTTCCAATCCTAACATTCAAAATAGATCATATTTCCTTTGTTATCCGTCTCCTTAAATCAAGTAGAATTTCCTTCTTCCCGATCCTATTAGAGCTTATCCTATATATTGACTACAACCAAAATTACCGTTTAGTACTAATCATCAGATGAAACTGCAAAAAGCCAAGGAACCAGTACGCACTAAAGTTAAGACGAATAACATTCAATAACCTGGCTATTTCATTCAAATGGAAAACTTTACCAAAAATTTCCAGACAACGACCACTCGTTACTCAGCAGATTACTCAGCTAGCAGCAGCAGCAGTACCAGTGGAAGCCGATACAAGAGTACATCATCGTCTTACTATGACCTTCCTCCTGGATACAAACCTTCATCGTCCTCGACATCCTCATCAAAGTATCTAGACGATTATAAAGGAAGTGGAAGTAGCTCTCGATCCGCACCCAAGAGCAATATGAGGAGAATACCACCTCCGTTGACACCTCCATCACTATCGTCCAAGTCATCGTCAATACGGCTACAACCATTAATGAAAGTCAGCCTATCGTCCAGCAGCTCTGGTGTTGGCTCAGGTTCTAGCAAGGATTATTATGGATCGCGGTAAATACCACTAGCTACTAAACCTACTCTCCTGATGTATTGATCTAAAGATGACATTGAGAATGCGTAAACGTAAAATTTTGAGTTTTGGTTCATCTACTATCAAAGTATACTCAACGCCATTACTCCAAATAGGCTGTAGCCAGGGAAGTCTCTAACTTAAATATCACTCACGTTCAGCTCAACGACAGAGACTGCAAACTGCAACCCAAAAATCGTACTCATTTATCACATCGTACTTTACATAAGCTATCAAAGGAAAATGCTTGTCTCTGTACCACGAAATGCTTCCAGACCTATTATATTGCTGTTTCAACACATGATTTTGAGTACATGAAACCACCAGATGACCATCAGCCCACTGTATTCCTGAAAGAATTTAACTAACGGAAAATGCGGATTGTTTGCGAAAACATCAAAAAGAAAATAAATCAGAATGCTCCCTTCCTACCTTAATTGCATTCCACGATTAGAATTGTTGTAGGGATATGTTTGATAGCTAGTTAGTGATTGCATGATAAGTAATAAGGTGCATAATTTTTGGAGCATTATACTAATTTGGTTTGTCCATGTTTTCCAAGCAGAATGCGTCAGGCGCCTCCGGAACATCACTATACTTATTCTGGATCACACAATTCATCTTCATACGGTAAAACTGATTTCAAGAGACCGCTCAGCTACAGCGCTTCAAAAAGTGTGTCTTCCAGCAGCTACCATTCCACCACAAGGCACAATTCCAACGTTCCGTATAGATCAACCACAACCGTTGCTTCAAGGAGGTTACTTGCAAGGTCCCGTGCTCCACCACCCAGTGGTATGGCACCCAGAAACAGAGGTCGAAACACAATGATGAATACACGAAGAGATGGACCAGTTGGTAGAAGGTATGAACAATTGTTAGTATGTCTTTCTTTCTTGTAATCGTAATTAATATTAGTGTAATTGCGATTTGGCAATACAATTCCAATATTTGTTGATTTATAAAGTCGCAAAATCGTGCCAGCTAAACATGTCTACAAGAGAAGTCGCACCAGAAGCCGTAGTGACGACAAGGGTATTAAAGTTGGAGTAAAGGACAAGAAGGAAGAGGAAGAAAACGAGAAGAGCATCGAGAAAAAACAAGAAGATGAAACCATGGATTATGTCAACTTATCTGAAGGGCAGGTTGTTGTTGAAGAAGTGGCTGGCGATGATGATGACGACATTGACCCAGAGGAGAATGGACGTTTAGGAGAAAGGCGTAATTCAAAAGAACAAATAGACAAAGGTGAAGATCCTCCGAAGGATGACCAGTCTGTGAACTCACATGTTGACGAAATTAAAACGGAGAAGAAGGATGATAAAGATGAAGAGAGAGTTGGCACCGCTGAAAAAGGATCTGAAGAGCAGGGAAAGTCGCCAACAACACGTGCTTTACTGAAATTGCATTGTCCATACTGTGACGTCCGCTGTATTAGTTTTCGGGTATATCTTTTATATACTTATGTTTAAGTGCATACAACCAGATAATTTGATGTCACTAAATTGACAAAACATTTTTTGTTTCATACAGGAATTTACGTTTCACCTAAGGTCTAATGGACATACCCGAATCATGCATGCAGCTGTAACCGACATGAAAAAGAAACTAATGAAAGTTCGTCAAGAAATGAAAGAGGATCAGAGAAAGAGAGAGAAAGCTGAGAAAGTGTTATCAGACACTTCTTCATATTGTCGCGTTTGTGAACTCAGTTTTAGAACAGACCCAAAAGAACATGAAGCAAATGAAATTCACAATGTAAAAGAAAAGGAAACATTTTAAAAAACAGAAAAACGACTAAAATACTATGAAAGATGGTTTTATCTCGGTGTGATTGTTTTGTTGCAGAAAATTAAAACTTTGATCTATCGTCGCTGCGATGTTTGCGACATTGACTTTAGGATCTGGAAGGTCCACATCTATCACATGGCAGCACTAGAACATGCAAAGGTATGTTTGTTGAACATTACTATTGTTTGTCATTTTACTCCTGTTGAGTGGTTCGACTTTAACAGTAATGATAATTTTGAATTTTGTAACAGAGAGTAGCAATGAAGGAATTGCAGGAAGGTGATGCTAAAGGCGATAATGTGAAAGGAACAAATCTCTCTCCGGAGGAATTGGGTAAGTAAAAATAACCTAAACGATTCATTTGGTGTAAAGGAAAATTGAGCGTAAAATACCTACTTTGCTTTAATAATGTTTGTGTCTATTTTATTATGGTAGGACTAGATTTGGTGGAAATTAGAACAGTGTTCTATTGTAATGCATGTGCACGTTACATACCGATCAAGGGTGAACCAACCGAAGCAAAGAGAAATCATTGCATGACATTAAACCACTTGAAAGGCGTGGAAGAATTTAATGAAAGGGAGAGGCGACGAGCTCAACGTGAGGAAGCTCGCGAACGTGCTAAACGCAAGAAACAGGAAGAAACTGAAAAGGAAGAAAAGTCCAGGGATGCCAATACAACGGGCGAAACTGAAAAAACTGAAGATGGAAACGCAGGGAAGGAAAATGCAGATGTTGGTGACGATAAAAGTACTGTTCAAGTAATAAAACAGGAGCCTGTGGATCCAGACGATAAGAAAAACATGGATACATCGGGTGCAGAAGGAAAAGTCAATGAGGTTGGTTTTGAAAGCAATTTTTATTTAAATATTAAATAATATATTAACACAATGTAACATGTTACTGAACTTTACTAGACGGATACAAAAGATCCCGGGGAGACTGTAACTAACAAAGAGCAAGATACTAACCGAAATGAAGCTGAGGAAGACGATGATGATGAGATTGAGCTTCATGCTGGAGAAGATGATGTTGAAGATGAATCTGAGGATACGGGTGATTGGAGTCGTCGTACAAGATCAAGTCAGCGTGGAGATGGTTGTTCCAATTGAGAACTTTATATTATTTCGAAATGATCCCTTCACCTACTGATTTCAATATTTCATGGTCTTTTGCTGACTACATACATTTTTTGTTTAGTGAATAGTATTAATAATAATTAATATTGTTGTTGTTAGGTTATGCGTCATGTTTGGCTAATATGACAAAAAATAAAATTGGTAGGAAAGTTGTGTAGTGGAAATTATGGAATAGTTTAATGAGCCATTAGGTTAACTTGTAGGTACACATTCTATTATTGAAAGATTGAGAATTTTTTTGTTCTGATTTGTAAACAATAAATGGGATGTAATCAATTTTGAGTAGAAATCATTTTAAACCTTAAGAATCCTAATTGTTGTGATGTTTGTGCATCTTTCAAATGATTTGATATCTTACTAACCACGTTTAGCTGCTGCTATCCTATAAAAATACTGATAGTTGTAGACCGCTTGATAGCACGATATAACAATAACGATAATATCGTCGTTTACCACACGATATAAATTTTTCTTTCCTTTTTAGTTCTGCTGTTACTAATTCAGCTAATTTTGTAACACTCTGTCATAATTTACATCCTCAATTCTTACATAGATTACTCACATACATTTTAAGCATATGACTCAATCAGTCAATAATTAATTACATTTTGATTATTACGATCTTCTATACACAACTCGATTTACATAATATATACAGTATATATTTACACTTATACTTAATATTAACAGTAGTAGTGTCACAACTTAAATCTACTTTTTTCTAAAGTTAAATTCGAGATTAGATAAGATACATTTCTAGCTTTGCGTAGTGGAAGGGTTCCCGAGCTATAATTGTTGAAGAGAAATAGTTCTCTATAAATAATTAGTAGTTATTCCGCAGATGGTTTTAATTCTTTGATCTGCTTGATTAGGTAGGCTTTTTCATCATTAAACTGCTCGTCCTCGGACCTGTCTTCATGAAACTTGGTTAAAAAATCTATCAATTTTTCCTGGTTACGCAGCAGGATGTCCAATATGGGTTTAGGTTTATTAGGATTGGCCACAAAAACCTATAAGAAAACCACATGTGTTAGCAACAGAACAATAGGTGGATTATTATCAAAATATTTAAGCGGTTAAATTACCTTAAACACATGGAAGGCTTCAAATTGGATGTTCCTCGACTTTTCTTTAAGCATGTTCATCATTAGTTTTAAGTTATCGGGATTGGAAATGTATCTTGTCATCACCTTTATTTTAATAGCAATTTCACACGTACATTTCACATTACAACTCAGAGTACCATTATTAGGCTTAAATTATATATTCCCTTTGTCAGCGTATCATCCGTTACTATTAATCTCTAAACGGATTATTAATATATATATTATTACCGTGAAGTTGTGCCTGTCCAAAAGCAATTCTCCCAGAAGTTTGAGACTTTGTCGTCTCGTAACGTAATTTTCTGAATTTAACAGTTGTTGATAATGATTAAACACTTTATCGTAGTTAGCCTCCAAAAACTCTGCACTCAACAACTTATGGCGTGTTAACAATTCCTAATGAAACAGTTGAAAAGTTGTTAATATTTTTCCAATGTAAATAGGAATATTATGCCCGATAAAACACATTTTAAATTATTATAGTTATATTATTATAATAAAAATTATATTGGCAAGCAGTGAACACCAAAACCGATTTTTACTTTTGATACTCAAACAGACACGTACCCTGAAATAAGTGTAAATAAAATCTCCGGTTTGGTACAGATGTACTCCACAGTTGGAGATCGGGCACCAATGTGCCTCCTCAAAATATTATTGAAAATCTGTGCCACGTCTTTTTTTCCCTGTCAGAAAATAACATTTGCAATATGCAGAGTTACTAATACTTATTTAAACCTAAGTATTAATAATTCCATCAATATTGTACATACCTCGAATTCAATCCTAGAAAGGTTATTGATCAACAAAAGTAATAGATTGGAGTTATACAGCTCTTGTGAAAGTTGGGCTATAAGGATTTCAGTCTGCTGTTCTGTGTCAGCGGCACCAAACAGGATAGACTTGACATTTGTAAGCTGTTTCGAAACCTCCTCTTGAGCTTTCTCTGCCTTTTTATCACCCCTTTCCAGAGCAGTAACCGCTTCTTTCAGTGCTTTCACAACCTCTGATGGGTTTTTCTTCGAAGTCCCGAATAAAGGCATTTTGAAGGACATATTCACTCATTCACTTTTTAGGGAATAAGTTACAAAATGGGCCCGGTTTCGTGAAAATTGCAGTAGGTAGTCTTGATTTCTAGCGATTTCGCATAGCTCCTGTAATTAATTAATTATAACAGGTTATTCAATTGCCAATTTTACACATATCTAACAACGCATCTAACCACGTGCTCTGCATTCCATTAAAAGTTCCATTTTGAATCGTAATTCGTAATATTTGTGTAATGATAATATTGGCGCTCTAACTAACTGAATACTGATTACCGACGAGAGATAAGATAAATGTCACAAGCTCTACAATGAAACATATTGTCCAACTTTTTTTCTGTCTCACAAACAACAGTACCCGGAAAAACAAGGTCATTGACAATATAGTTTTACAGTCTATATTATTGTTATTACTATTCAATCTTAACTATACGCTCTAAAGTAAGTGGTTTTAAGAACGTTGCGACTCACAATGTTGTAAAACTAGTCTCTTGCATAAGTTCTTGATAATAGCGGCGTGCTCACCAATTTCTCGTTTTTAATGCCAAAAGAAACTTAACATAATATACTATATACTACACTACAAGCATTTTACCCGTGTTCATGATGACATTGTTCTCAATTGCTAACAACTTATCCACTATTCCATATTTCCAGCAGTATACACTCTACAAGCAGCGTAGCACAATAAATTTTGTTAAAAATAAATAAAACCGACTTGATTGAATTTTTTAAATCTTTTAATAATAAGTTTTACTGTCTCCTCTCACAATAGTCAATACATTATATAATCACTTACAACTAAAATACAACAACCGTAATAATTAAAAGGTGTCTCATTTAAAACTAAATTGTATCGTAGCGCTAGCGCACACACGGTAATGTACAATGTGTACAATAACAAGAGCAGCAGTAGGTCAGCTGATTTCCATGTATTGAAGGTGTTGACCTTCTCCAAAATATTACTATTTCGGTCTCCACGCAGATAGGTCACCTCAACTTATTCATGCACTCACTCACTCACTCACTCTGTATATTATTCACTATTTACAACTCATTTAAAACCAATAATTAATAAAAAACAAAATTCAATAATGATGGCAAATTAAAATCTGGTATAACCAGTGAACTATTACAGCAAGTAGTATTATTGAAGTTTTGATATTAGCGATGATGATGGCACGGTAAAAAATGCAGTTTAAATGTTTAAAAATGTGTGTGTGTATTTGAACAATAAAATATTTGGGTCGGGTTGTTGGTAGCTTGCTGCTTTACTTGCTTCTACGATAATAAGCATGTATCTATTGCATATGAGATGATGGTAATAATGACGATGAGATGTGTGGTTTGTTGGCTGACTGGCTGCTGCTGCTGATGATGATGATGTTGATGATAGAGAGCCAGCCGAGCTAAGTGTGAGACGAAAGAGCATAAGAGCAAGTAGTAAAATAATAGGAAAAATAGGGTAGGGATAATATAATGTATACTACAATGATGGTCGGTGAGAGTAAAAAAGTAAAGTTGTATGTATGTAAAAAAATGTAAGTAAAGGAGTAAAAACGATATTACAATATTATATAGTAGTAGTAGTGGTGGTAGGGATGTCTTGATGACGAAGCTCTCTCTCTCTCTTTCTATGTGATGCGATGATGATATGAGTTCAATCAAATGCTGTACACAAAGCTGCTGTTTCATGTTTCTCTTTCTCTAAAAAAGGTGTTGTGTACGTGCATTCATTTTTTGTTGCTATAAAGCCAGTCGTAGTAATACTGGGATAAGATGAGAATGTGTTCAGTCAGAATTAAGTACATTCCTATGTAAGCCTGCTACATAGCATAGCATCATTATGGCTAATAATTTGATGATCCGATGAAGTGATCAGGCAGGGGTGATCTTATAAATTCATATAATATAGTATTTAAGAAGAAAACATACACGACCCGGGTCGTGTATGTTGTAGTGGAAATACCGTATTTGTTCTAATAAAGGCACATTCTCTTACCTTTGTCGTGAAGAAAACGTGAAATTTACATACACTTCCATGAGGTCAAAAATGGAAGCATGTATTGTATTGTTACATGTCCAAAAGAATTCGGAAGAAATTATTGTTAGGTATATATGTACTTGGTAATGCAAATGATGAACTGATTGATTGAACAATTGAATTGATTTTGCAGTTCACGTACATACTCTCTTGTAATTTTTTAAGTTGCTATTTCTCATATTGTATATATCCTTTGATTATAATAGTCCAATATTCTCATGCTTGTCAAATTTTCAATATTCCCCACATCTTCTTATTGTGCTGGGTCGATGCAAAATTTTTAAGTCGTCTTACATGAAAAACTTTAAAATTGTGCATTACCACAATATTTATAATCCGTCTGTATAATATACATATTCTTTCTTGTTGGTGTGGTGGAATATTGTTGTAAAGTTCAACACAGGTAAGTATATACATAAGAAAGCGAATAATATGCATGCTCTTTAAATTGCGATATAATCCACAATCCTCACTCTCATTTTTTACCTTTTCTCAGTAAAGCTTGTGTGGTTGGTGGTAGTAGTAGGTGTATAAAATGGTTATGCCGTAGAAAGATTGCCAGAAGACGGGGACATAGCTATGCGGTGTTGAAGTAAAATTTGTAGTTTGATGGAGTAAAAATGTGGAATCTAATATATTGTAAATGATGGGAAAGCGTGGAAAACGCACAACAAAGTTAATGCAAAGGCACACACGGTAGAATGGTAGTGCTCAACCGAAAGTAGTGTGATCAACGTGAGATTTGGATTGGAAAAACGGAATGGTAAATGGGGTAGAAGAAAAGATAGAGGATATTGAATGGGATGTTAAGCACGAAAAGATTAGAATATAGCTATATACTTTGTGCACGAAACGCGCACATGATGTTCTACGTAGTTCGAAAATAATGTCGATTTCCAAGTGCGTAAAAGATTAATAGGGCAACCTTACACGGCGGAGTAATCCGGAAAAAGAATAAACCGAACAGTCGGAATGTTCTAAAGTAGCGAAGACGTGTTAAGATAAGCTCAAGATAAGCTTAAGCTTAAGATAAGTTTATATGTAACAATGAACGTCTATTACATAACGTTCCATGTATAACGTGTAATGTATACGTAGATAATAATAGTCG
>JAHZMT010004596.1:0-22378 GCA_027743785.1 Sinhomidia bicolor | reverse complement strand
TCTTGATTTGTCCGTCCGTCCGTTCTTCTCTTGATTTGTCCGTCCGTCCGTTTTTCGCTTGATTCGTCCGTCCGTTTTTCGCTTGATTCGTCCGTCCGTTTTTCGCTTGATTCGTCCGTCCGTTTTTCGCTTGATTCGTCCATCCGTTTTTCGCTTGATTCGTCCGTCCGTTTTTCGCTTGATTCGTCCGTCCGTTTTTCGCTTGATTTGTCCGTCCTTTGCAACTTTGGAACGTTTACATAGTTGGATTCATTAAGTACACGGGGTAAACTTGAGCTACTTTATGCAAATGTTTTGTCTGTCCGTCCACCCGTTTGTCTGTCCGTCCACCCGTTTGTCTGTCCGTACACCCGTTCATCTGTCCGTTTGCGAACACGATATCTTAAGAACGACAAGAGCTATTCCAATTCTGTTTTATATAATGGAATACTGATGACTGGATGAAGCCCTGGTGATATTTTGAACGACTCAGCTTAACGGTGACGGTTAAAAACCGTTAGGACATAATCTTTTCAAGCATAACATATACGTGTGGCGCATGTTTTATGGTCCATTTTTGACAGATAAAAAGAAATATAAAGTCACATTTCAAAAGGTTTTAACCGTTTACGAGAAAATGGCCGTTTTCTTTATAAAACGTCTTTTTGTTTTAATTTCTGAATTGATTTATTCCGTTTTCGACAAACTGTAGTTTAAGACAAATTGAACAATTTTATTTGACTACCAAAGGAGTTCGGAAAGTAACTGCTTTCGCTACCTTTTCAATGATACGATTGTCCGGTTTATTTCATCATCAAACTGTTTTGCATTGCATTTAATTCCATAATCTCCAGTCCAAGTCATTAGCTCATCATGTTTTTGTGATTGGGTCATAAATTTCACATGGCTATAAATGGAAACGTTTTGACATGAGTAATCTTAATTCTGCCAATAAAGTTATCATTATAAATAATAGCCTGCTTTCACATCGTTTAAAAAGTACTTATATAAGATATACCATACTTGACAGTAGAAAGTGAAATTGGGGATTTATTTTTATATAAAAGTTTGCCCTTATTTCAGAGGTTTACGTACAAAAGGTGTGTTGATGAAAATGAAGGAAAGGGATAAATGACCTACATAGTTACAATTTTCATTTTCTTGTACTTCTTCTTGTACTTTATTTCTTCACATGAATGCCTTTCATGCACATGCACATTCTTCATTCGCTGGAGAATATAAAAGGACTTCCCTATTCCCTACCTCAGTTTTGACGCTATACGCAAGGTTTCGAAACGCATCATAGAAATTCCTGAACTATTACCTTTTAAAAACTGCAATCATGCGGATTAGCTGTAGTACGTGGTATTTTTTTCCTCTTCTGTTGGCGGGATTTTGCGTTGGTGCTGAAGAAGACCATAAAGAGATTGTCAGCAAAGCAGAGTTAACACGCAAAAATTTGTTATCGTTTCCATCTCTGGTTCAAATCTTGAAAACTCGAAACAATGTGACTAGACCATTTGCGGCCGTGGATACTGCAAAAGAGGTAATCTGAAGTGCAATTTTTACTGAAATGTGATGAAACATACTTTGGCTGACTTTAATTGCTTTTGTTTTCTAATTAAGGTAGTGGGAGCAGATTCTAGCAAGCCCTCGTCCATGACAGCTTCAATCTCAAACAAACGTCCAAATCCTTGTACCCCTGCTTCCCAAGATAAAACCTCTCAAGCTGCGAGATTATGTGCTGGTGAACGAAAAAATAGTAGCAGTGAGATGATAACTGGCAGTAAGTACGGCGACAACAGTTGTATGGAAAATTACTGCTTGTTAAATTTTTCCTCAGAAGATGAAGACATGGATATGCTTTTGGACGGCATCGTGGCATACATTGACTGCGATTTGTTTAGAAGCTTCCATAAAATAATGGCAAAATCGTCAGTTATTCCAAAATGCTACGATTGTAGTAGCTAATCGATCATAGCATTTTCTATTTATTTGTAATTATGCATACAGCATAAGAATGTAAAAAAATGTTACATATACACCCAAGCAAGTAAAATGATCTAGTTTTTTGTCAAATTTTTTGGCAACGCGAAATAAAAAAGATATGGAGGATGTTCTAATTTGCGTTTTAAAAAATCCTGTTTGTTCAGTTAGTGGGCAAATTGCCTTTTATAGATTTCCATACATGACTACTACAACTATGAACATCATTTAAGCATCTCTAAACTTTTATGCATGCACAGCATCCTCTTTCTCTCTACTTACTTGTCATTACTAACTGTTCTTTGTTTGCAAAAAATGCTGACCATACTTTTGACACGAACAAAAAAATATTCCGTCATCATCGTCATTCATTGTCATCATACATATATTTACTTACTGAAGAAAAAAACACTCATCCAAAAATGTGCACTATCCTCGTGCAGTAATAATTGGGAAAAAACTGAGCATTCCGTCAGTCATACATATATATATAAATATACAAGCATGCAATGATATAAAAAAACAGCAAGAGATATATTCTGTTTGAATCGACAGCATAGAAGCAGCAGCAAGTGTAAAGTAAATATATATCTCTGCGTAAGTAACAACACGATGATGATATTATGTAGCTTCAAATATCGTACTCTTTATAGAGTAGTGAACATGTGAAAAAATCATTTTTTAAACCCCTTTATTATATGGCACTGTAATATTATAACTTTGTATTTTTTTCTCTAGCATTAGCTGACTTGTATTTTTGACTGCACAGAAATGTTTGTTCTCCCATCATCGCTCGCACACGTCCCATGCAGATATGCAGCCTATCCCACAACAATAATAATATTATTATTATAAGCAAACCAAACCAACACACACTCACACAAAAACACATTTTAATTATCGCTACCATCAAATATAAATGAAATATATAACTATATAACACTCGTTCGTTCGTATTTGCCAAACCATAGGGGAGTCCAACATTAATAAAAAAATTATATTTCTTCATCTCTCATTCCTCTTCATCAACAGTATTAACAGTATTGCCAGTTTTTAGAGGCTACATTTTGCACAAGTACACAGATTCCTTTAAATTGGCAAATTTTAACATTGTACCGTGTCTACGTGTTTATTTGCTAATAATAATGTAACGTATATATGAGAGAGAGGTATAGGCAAAATAATAGCTGATAATATTTATAATTACAAGTGCAACAAAATAATCACAATTGAAAACAGAAAGATATGTATATTTATAAATATACACACAAGTTCAGATAAATTGATAATTCGAATGAAAAGGGCACAGCATAAAATTCTTCATGTTCGTCCGTCCGTGTTAAATAATATAATAAATAGTAATGTAACGAGTATTGAATGAGAAAAGGAAGATGGGCAA
The DNA here is from genome assembly GCA_027743785.1 of Sinhomidia bicolor. NCBI lineage: Eukaryota > Metazoa > Arthropoda > Collembola > Entomobryomorpha > Entomobryidae > Sinhomidia > Sinhomidia bicolor. Next base: position 19,014 of record JAHZMT010004596.1, on the reverse strand, counting down.
AAAAAATCTGTGTTGTGTGTGTGCAAAAAAACATTGGAGATTTTTAACTGTAACTGTACTACTGTAAAAAAAATGAGCATTACTGAGAATTGAGATTATCTGTCTTTTGTATCTTTTTTAAGCTTTTAATATTCTGTCTAGTTAGGTATATACATAAAATGCAACCTAAAGTGTTAACTTTTATTCATTATTATATATATGGTGTCAAGTGTGAAATGTTGAACTTAAAAAGTAGTAGTAAAATATTGAATAATAAAAATTAGTTAAGGAAAATAATAATAGCGAGAAGCCAAATTTGAGGGGTGTCATTTGCAATTAATAAAGGAAATTAATAGGAATTAGAGTATCTTGAATATATATATGTATATTAGAATTAATAAATGGTGCCTAAAAATGAGTGGGAGAAGAAATATTATTATTATTAAAATGTTTTCAATTTTATAAACAAGGTGTGGAGGTAATAATAGTATTCGTTATTTGACTGACAATCATTGGCAATTTTTCATCATGGCTTTATACACGTTGTCAATAGTAGAAAATATAGTGTGTAAACGGACGTAAATTATTTAAGTGTTCAAGTTAAAACGTCACAGTTTCTTTGAAGGAAAAACGTGCAAAAATATATTCGCCATCACTCTCCTCAAAGCGCAGCAACATAATATACATAATATATCCATCACATGGTTTGGATAAACAGGGAGTCAGAGTCAGTACCTTCCTTTATTTCCTACCTTGTTTCCATGTCCTACTTAAACTTGCAAAACATCTATAAAATAAATTCCCTCCTGACAACATGATTAAAATGGGATCATTCCGAAGCTATGTGGATTTGGAGGAATATGAAATGAAGGTAAAATTTATTTATTTTTACAAATTGTATAAAACAGCATAGTGCAGTGTATAAAAATTCAAAACATTTATTTGTCTTTTTAGATTCCAGCACCTGTTGGCGGTTCGCTGCTGCAACCAAAATTTATTCCCGGCGAGCTGGTCATCGCCGAGGCTACAAACGTGCTAAAGTTCACCTCCTTGTCAAAAACCAAGGGTTTATCGGGCTCCTTGTTTGTAACCAATGCTAGAGTAGTGTTTGTTTCCTCCGACCACGTGTGTTCGGAAGACTCGTTTCCGCTCTTAAGCATAAATACGTTATGGTACTATGAAAGCAACAACAAGTCTACCTCAGCAGCCTCCTCTTCCACCGTGAAGAAAACCAAAAGAAGAGTTAAACTTGGGCCAATGAAAACAACCTTTTCTAGTTCCAACTTTGGCGCCACTTCTCAACTAATATCCAGCTATCAAAACTCATCGCTTTCCGTTTCCTCCTCTCATCAACTCATACCATCTTCAGGGTCGATGAGAATTCACGAGCTTTTCCTTATCTGTTCCAACTTTCGCACACTTCGAATAAGCTTCAAGTTTTCGCCGATTGACCAGGGACTTCGTATTTGCAATGCCATCATTCATCACACGTTTCCTCAGCAGTTGGAGCGTCTCTTTTACTTTGACTTTTGCAAAGCGTACAATGCCCAGTACACAGCCAGTCTTCAAAATGGCGGCGGAGCCGGAATGGCAAGAACCTTGACCGTGCCCTCGTACATGGACAAGGGCGACTGGCTTCGCGAACTGAATATGACTCGCACAACGCCTGGTGGATATCGAATCAGCGGTTTCAATGAAGGTTTCCAGTTTTGTGGATCTCTCCCAGAATGGGTTGTAGTTCCGTCGGATGTTAATGACAAGAGAGTGTTAAACCTCACGGAGAAATTGAAAGGATGTCGACCTCCCCACTGGACGTGGGGAGACTCTAGAGGAGCCGCCATTCTTATTATGGGCAAACTGAACAATGAGCAGGACTCTTCCGCAGAAAACTCCTTTTTCGAAAGTTTACGCAAAGTGCATCCGAAAGGGATGCAGCCTACAATACACGACTTGGACGCTGTGGTGACGCTTAAAGATATCAGACAATCTTTTGTGGCCTTAGTCGACCTATGCTGTCCAGAATCAATGTCGCAGTATCAAGATGTGGACTCTAAATTTTACTCTGCCTTAGAGCATACAAAGTGGCTACTATTGGTGTCCCGTGTACTGGGAAAATGCAAAGAAGTTGTGGATGCCTTTATGCTTCAGGAAAACGCAATTGTATTACAAGGTGATTATTGATGATTATAATTGTCGCAAATAATTATGACTAGTTTTCTAACAAGTTTCTCACTAACAAATTTTCATTTGTGTGCTCACTTTTCACATTTCACTTTTTTTAGAACAAGAAGGTCGGGATGTAGCGTGCCTGTTCAGTTCCCTTATCCAACTTTTAGTCGATAATCGCTTCCGAACAGTGACCGGGTTTTTTACCCTGCTGCAGAAAGAATGGGTAGCCTTTGGACACCCTTTTCACTCTACGCATCTCCACACTAGTCCAGTATTTCTTTTATTTCTCGACTCTGTATTCCAACTTCAGAATCAAAATCCTCTAGACTTTGAGTTTAACGAGAGACTGCTCAGTTCCTTGTGGGACTCCATGTTTGACTGCACAACAGGTACATTCCTTTTCGACTCGCCGCAACAACGCAAGACCATGGAGTTGTGCAAAGACTCTACCGCGTGGCTCAGTATTTTTTCCAGTGCAAATACCTTGTCTACACAAGAGTCTACGCCTTCTCCAGTAGCAACAACAGCAACATCCTCGCCTTCACGACGCGAGCAACTATTCCAGAAAACCCATGTACCTCGATCCTTGCTGAATCCACTCTACCAAGTCAAATCTCTACTTAACTCTTCAAGCAACAACAGCCATTATTCCCGTTCGCAAATACCGCCTCCGCAAAATACTCAGCTTTTATCGTCCTGCAATTCAGTTATGTGCGACCTAGAGTTTTGGGAAAACCTTTATCTTCACCGGACACTTGAGGTTACCCCCATGATAGTTACCAGTGGAGATGGTCTGGTAAATAGTGATCCTCTTCAGCCATCGATACCCAGTCCTGGATCAACGCCATCACCTTCCCCATCGTCCAAATTTTACTTTCCTTTGCCGCCTCTTGTTGACAATTACCAACAACGACGCCGACCTGGACGCGATACTCTCCATGAGTTGCTTATTGTGGAAGAGCTTCTACAAAATCTTGGCGCCACAACAAGATATCAGCAAAGAGCATACAGCTCGTCCTCTTCAGCTGGTCTGCTTCAGCAGAGACACGCACACGCATCACCATCGGTGCATAATCATCATCATCAAAAGAGTCGAGGTGGTAGAGTCGCTGCAACAATGTCGGCAACGTCTTCCCCTGTGGTTGGAGTATCCAGTGCTTCCAGATTATTAACTAGTAATAATTACTCGAGTGCTTCCACAGCAGCAGCAAACTCTTCTTCGTCACCGTCAAGAAGAAATCCTTTCTTTCATTTGACACCCACTTCGACATCCATATCGGAAAGTGGTTAAATTGATACCTTTTCTCTTTAGTTACTGTTTGCACGAGGCTGCTTATCTGTGATGCTGAAAATGTTTTTTTCTTGTTTTTCACCTTGCATTTACTTCACATAATTTTATAATTATAACAATTTTCAATATTTTCACAAAAAAAATATATGCTTTCTCTTTTTACTGTTGAAACACTAGGAGCAGCATCATTTGATATTACACTAACTTTGTGTATAATAATAATAAATTAATAAATATTTCACGATGAGTATTTTGTTAGTTAAGCACATATGCATATATATATATTCAATAGTCAATGGTGTTATTATTATGTTTATTTAGAAAAGATATACATATATATATATTTAATTATTGAATAAGTTTTAGTTAAAAAAGAAAAATTATATATTTAAATATATTTGATGACCGAGATCAGAAAAGAGCAGAATCCGAACAACTTGATAGTAAATAAATAAAACAATTATTTACCAACACAAATAGCATTTATGTTTTTTTCAGTATTTTGAAAAGCATTTGAATGAAAAATGTGGCTGCATTTTTTTATTTCTTTTTTTATTATTACAACAATAATACATCAGCAGTGCTTACAAATATGTGGGTATTTTGTTTTTTTTTAAATTATTATTAATTATAAACCATTTTTATACATATCACGACGAGAGAAAGTTTGCATTTTTTACACCAAATAAAATTGGTTTTGCATTGATGAGAAGAAGGACCAGGATATTTTCGTTTGGGATGCGGATACTGCTTACTTAACAATTATCTAGATAGTTTGTCTTGTAAATGGCGCTGTTATGTATTTATTTATTATTATCAAGCGTCACAAATAATTCATTTCCTAATGAAAAAGTACTACACAGTAAGAAAAAAGATTTGGAAAATAAGCATTTTCTGTGTGGGGTAGCGTGTGTAGATTTTTTTAAACGCACTTCATTGCGAAATTAGTAAATATATTACAGTAAATTATTTTTAATTTTTAAACAAAGTAAGTACCTCGTCAATTTGTTAGAAAAGTGTCGCGTGTATTTCTTCTTTCAATCAAAGCACTACTAAAGAAAAAAAAACCAACTCAGTAACCAAAAAAATAAAAATTACTGATTGATAAAAAAATTGGATAACATTATTTGAATAACAATAAGTTAATTTGTTGTTATTATTTATAAGCACAGTCTATTTGTGTATGAAGTACAAGTCATCATAATACGGTAACAGTTGTTTACAGAAATATAACAGTTAACAACAATCTTAATATACTATCTAGTTTAAATAATATAATTGTAAACAATAATAAGTAATTTTAATTATGTACGCTCAATCAATATTTAGTAACTGCACAATTACAAAGTTTTATTAATTATTATCATTTTTAAAAGATGACCATGATAAAAATAGAAGAACTAGCCTATAAACTTATTTTATAGTTAATCATCTTGTGTGTTGTATGAACGGTTGTTGTGATATTTAATTAAATCAACGGGAGTATAGGCTACTTTGAGTAGCATTATTAGTAGTTTCTATTTAAGTGATTGTTTTATCATCCGATGATAAGGAAGCGGCGATAGTTGAAGTGATGATGGCAGTAGGTGTCATTGTAGTAGTTTCGTTGTCGTGGTGATGATCATCATGGCTGTGGCTGCACTTACCCTTGGAGTGGTCATGACCGCCTACGTAAATTTCCAACAGGGTCATCACGGTAAAGCCCATTACGACAAAGGCGAGCTGCGCAAGGCCTTTCCCAGAGAAACGAGCTCGTTCCCGAAGCACAACCTCGAAGAAAGCTACGTACAAAAGGGTTCCGCCCGCTAATGTCTGCAGAACGGCGACTAAGGTATTTTCAGTCTGAGAGCCTTGCGGCGCGCTCACAATCTCAGTAATAATTGTTCCAACGGCTATTCCAAGGGGTGTCATCAGTGCAAAGCTGAGAACATAACGAAACTTGAAGGAAGAGGAAGATGAGGTGCTCACAAGGGTACACGGGGATGAAGACGCATTTCGAACTTCCATTCCGAGGCAAAATGCAATAACCAGTTTATGGGCTGATATTGCAGCACAAAGGTACCAAACTTCACCAGCGTTACGGCCCAAACCGATGGAGAGACCTTCGAGTCCGGCATGGATAGAGAGGGCAACGAGACCAACGAGAGAGCGGAGAGTTGCCACAAGGCGAGCCTTATCCTCTTTCTACGAAAGAGAAAAAAATCAACATAAAAATCATATACAGCAAGCAATGCAATAATTAGTGCACAGTTCACTGTCTACTCGTACCGAAGACGTGACAACATTATGATGACCCTTGTCTTCTGAACCGTTGGCTGCGTTATTACTGGCAGGAAATAACTTGACTTGCTGTTCCATCTCCAAGGAAGTATTGTGATGACTGTGGTGATGATGATGGCTGTGATTATGATTATTGTGAGAATTGCTGTTGGTTAATGAATACTCCCCTGATCTGCCGCAACTGCTACCCTCCTTTGCAAATAGGTACACTGCTGCCGGTTCATCACATCTGTTTGGAGGCTCCTCGTGATGAACGTGGACCCCATGATTGTGCCCATCCCCTCCTGCTACATGGCCATGACCAAGGGCGGCATGCACATCGTGACACACAAGACAATGCGCAACCTCCTCGACAAAGTAGACAAGGAAAATGCCTACACATAGGGACATTTCAGCGGAGAACTGGATATCCGGCCATAAGTCTCTTGCCTATTTTGAAAAAAACGTGCACCTGTTAAACATGCTGTTTGATACTGGAAGAGGTATGCATTATGCAAGTACATACTTGTACTTACCTCAGGTAAAATGTGAACGAGCGAGGTGGCAATGAGAATTCCTCCTCCAAAGGAGAGCAGGAGTGAGAGGGCAAACCGGGGGAAGGTGGCAAACACCCTAAACGCTGGGAGGAGGCCACATACTAGTGATCCGGCGAAGATTACCGCAATGGATACACATTTTGCTACTATTATCTCCGACATTTAGACTCAATTTTGAAAATTACTAACCTCCCCTCACTTATAACACTCTGGCACAATCTACCACTTGTTGTCTCTCCACTTTTATCACCACCTTTTAAGCTGTAGACAAAATGCAATTTTTTAAAAAATTAGCAAAAACTTATAATCACTCGTTTAACTATTTCAACTCGTCATTTCAATTGTTACAGTAGCAATGTTACTGCCATATTTAGTTTTATTCACGCCAAGGACATGCAGCTATGCAACTCACATCAAAAGTGTCCCTCCAGTCAAAACCCTGTGACACCTGAGTAGTTCTGCCAAGTACCCGTGGTCGTCAAAATTTGTGAGAAAAAAATAAGTGTCCTGAAAACTATCCCTAATTGCCTATGCAATCCATCTATAATTTTTGAGTGAGATCAAGTATCGTATCAGCCAGCCAGACAAGTCAACTCAACTCAGACTCATCAATCATTAATAATAACTTCAACATTTAAAAGCAGCAACAGCAAGCAGCAGCAGCCTGAGCAGCCCACCTACGTAGAAAACAGCAATAGCAAGCGGGTTCTTGCAAAATAAAGATTAAAACTTATATTATTATTATATTTTCAGTGGTTCCATTTGAAGTTCCTCCACACTCAAACTCCACATTACATATGAACAAGTAGTAGTAGTGGTAGTATTTTATGTAGTAATTTGGTGCAGCAGTAGCAAAGAGATTTGGCTCGTTTTTTGGGGGATTGAGAAAAAAAATGAGAACAGGCAAGAAGAGAGCAGAATTCTCGTGGTGTTGCTATTGCAATGGCAGTAAAGTGAAGCACACTACTTTATATAACGAAAAAGAAAAAAAATGAAGATTTAATATTCAAGGGAGCGTTCACACGGTAGATTATGGAAACCAGTGTCACCAAATCTGATCCAAGCTAAAACGACAGAAATGCAGGATCAATGCAAAAGAGGCATACAAATTAGTAGACTTTCATGTAATCGATCATGCATTATACTCCTTTAAATGAACAACCCCCATTCAAAAAAAACCATAATAATAGTAGTAAGTAATGCCAATGCCATTGCCTGTTGTACCTATATACAAAAAATTCGATCTATAAACATATTTTGTAGTACAAACTTGGAGTAGGTATACTTTTTTTTTAAAAAAAAGAAGAATGCTGGCACGTAGAGTAAATGAAAAATTGAAATGTAAAATGATGTGAAAGAGAAGAGTATAGAATATAGATAAGATATGGATGCATTGCATCGACAAATTGATGATGAGGATGAAAAGTGAGCTTTGATAATATTGCTATTATCAGTTTTGGTTGTGGTTGTAGAAAAAAAATCAAAAAAAAAAAATCTTTTTTTTACATAAGCGCTTTGCGTGGACTGTGGACGCTTTCATTCTTTTACCTTGCTTCACTGCATTATTGCTTGTTGTTGTGGAAAAGCACGCCACGCCATACAAATGTGCGAGAGACGTGGGACAAATAATTTACACACATCTCATGTTGATGATGACGATGAATATCATATATTCAGAATATGTAAGATGCAATATGTTGTGTTTCTTATTTATTATGCTACTTGAAGTAGTACTTACTATGTGCTTGATGATAAATTTTCCACACTGGTATCACTATCACCACCAAAAATTGTTTGCTCAGGTTTTTAAAAATGTGTCTCGTTGGATTTTATGGGTTGCTAATAGGAACTTCCCAATTTGTAATTCAAAAAATGCACAAAATTAGGTTATTAGAAAATTGCGGGAAAGAGGAACATGGAGTAGCAAGGGAATCAGTTGGGATTTTAATATAGACAGATAATGCCACCAGATGCTTATCAGGCGACATGCACGACAATTCTGCTGATGTAAGAGAAAATACAAGGGCTTTTTATACAATTATTTGAAAAAGTTTCGAACATTCTGGACCGAATCGTAAATAAGCAATAAGCTTGCAAAATGCAAAAACGATTCTAGAATACTCAAAATATGTATTTAAAACATACACTGTACTGTACTGTATTGTGCATGGTTCAAGGTCTCGCAGAAATCCCTTGAGGCTCGAGAAACGTTGTGTAATACTACCTATCGGCTGAATTAATGCTGCAGGCATACAGGCCCTGTATTACAGGGTGGGTGACGTAAGTGACGATATGCTCTAATGACAGTGCAGATTTCGCGAGCAAATATTTATAGGACAAATCAAGCTTTTCAAACAATTTTTTTTCAAATTTTAAAGGAGTTTACCTTGTTAGAAAGCTTGCTAGATTTAAATAAAATTTCAAAACTGCATAAAAATTATAGTTAGATCAACCTATAGATTCACTATACACTTTTTACAATGACAAACTTCATTCAAATCGCACGGTTGCGGCTTGGTCACGTTGCCAAATTTTAAATATTCGCTGCAAAATGTAATAGAGAAGGCAAGGAGATTCAATGGCAAAGGACAATGACGATCCAAATGAACGCTGACATTAAATATCATTTATTAATACCAATGTGCAGACCTCAGTTGAGTTTCATGAATGGACTATTGTAAATTGTAATTACTTATGCTGTAACATCACAAATTTCCAGTATTTGTTGGTTTCGCTAAAAGTTACTCACTGATGTCTGTTATGTGACACGTTTTACGAGCGTGTGTAAAATCAGCAATTAGTCGCATACACACACGATACGTTGTAAGAATATTGTACAAGTTTCAACCATATCACAATCACAATGGCTGCGTCGTTTAAATCCTAAAATGCTTACTTGCACAACAACTACTACTGCAACTAGCTTATTTGCTTTTATCTTACGATTAGTTTAGAATAGTACTACTTAATACTACCTAATACCTGATCTTAAAAATGAACTTGCACTTTTTTATTTGACTTTATGTTACGAATTACAATGCCCATTAATATTTTCATAATTCTGAAGGACAAAAATATACAAGTATGTATTTTTTACGCATTTCATTTCTATTAAACGATAATTACCTACCTATACCAAAAGAAGTTATAACGAGATGTCAGACTTGTCGTGCACAAGCAAAGTCTTCAAAGCCTTCATCCATCCCAAATTCCCAAATTAAAGGGTTATTTATGTCGTTTACTCATTAAGATACTACGTGAAAATCATGGTTGACTATATATAATTTTTATACACAAAAATAAAAACGATGGTCAAGGTGCGCTCAGCTAGTTGTACTGATAAAATAACAACAATTTTTGCCGATTTTGTACAAAAAACGTAAAATAATTTACCTACTTACAATTATGTTTTTTACTAATAACCCAATTTATGTCTAGTCTTGGTTACTACGATACGATGATGATATTATGTGTATGTCAAATGAATTAATGAGCAACTCGTGCGAGCAAATGAGTTTGAATTAGATATGTGTAATGGGCATGATGAGGAGAACATCATCATCAACAACAACAACAGGTACTTGAAATAAATTTGTTTAACAAGCTGTTACTATATTTAAAGGGAGAGCCACAAAATTTCTAACTGTTCTGAATTTGTAATTCATAAGAAAAAAAATGCAATTAATTTACCTGCTTGTGCTGAATTTAGGTGCAGGTGCTCACTTTACGTTTACTTTTCCAAACGAGCAGCTACAATACGCAGTAGTCAGAAAAGAAAATGGTGAATAACAAACATAAAGCGAAGGTGAAGGTGAAGTAATGCATTATGCGTACTAATTTCGCTACTGCAATAAATTTATATTCTATAATTGCTTATGCTACTGTTTAGTCTTTTAATCAGAATAACGAGAAATTAAAATGACTTTTATAGCATATTAAAAATATTTAAAAATTAGAATTTTTTTCTTCAGGTTTAAATATACATATAAAGCCAAGTCAATACCTTGAATTATTTTATCATACCATTTAAAATTAAAAATTTCAATGAAGAAACTTAAATAACTTTTTAGAAAATAAAAACTTACTTACGCTGATCCTTTAATCCAGAGTTTTTAGCAAAACTTTAAGTTTGGTTTCTGCAGGCACGATAAAAGAAACTTTAAAAGTCTTTCATCTATTTAAACAAGTACACACTCAACCGAGGAAGGAGGCAAGACGAAATAAAATTGTTTGAAGCGTTAGTCACTGTCACTCTTTTTCAGGTATCTATTTAGGCATATTTTTTTGGGAACAAATTTTATGGAGTCCTGTTCCAGTTTCACTGACATAATGACACTGCATGCAATGATTTTTCATTCACTCTACTACACATTACCTACCTACCGAGTTTTCATATTAATGATGTCTGTTTCATTCTTTAGAAAAAGTTCCCGTTCCCACTGCCTGCCACCTGCTTGTTTCACATTGTTAACTCTTCTGCATCCTTTCACTTTTTTCCCGAACTAGTACAATTATGACGATTCTATGAAATAAATATTAAAAAAACTTGTGACCCACTTCAGCCGAGGTTTGTAATTATCGTACGTGCAACTTTGTGCAACATTACCAACTACTAACTACCAACTTTGTAATGGCAACTGGCAGCGGCAACTATTGCGTTGCTGCTGAAGAAAGATATAATTAATATGGCTAATGTAAACTAATGTCTAATGTACATATAGTACCATCAAAATCAAACAAAGCATTATCACACCACCACCACCGCGACTCGGCAACTTCTTTTCGCCATGCACCATTCCCTAGGGTCCAAAAGTATATTTACCGAAATAAACACAATGTTTATCTGTTACTCCATTTTCTTTAATTCAGAGTCGATTTAAAAAAAATGAAATAGTAAACTGTATTAAAATTCGAATGGGGAATATGCAACTTTGGTGGGAACTACCTTACAGTACCTGAAATGCACTTTGAACTTACATGGTCATGTACAGTTTTTGTCGGCAAAAGTAATAAACGTTATGAGATTCTCCACATACGAATACTCTGGAGAAAACTAAAATGAATAAAAAAAGCTCCCTGAGGAAGCTTTGTACCAGGTACTGTTCCATTCCAGCAGCAGGCAAATAAATAAGTAATATATATATTTTTAGGTAAGCCTTGTTGTTGCATGATAGGCAAATTGTATATAAGATAGAATGGAATCGTAGAAAGCGTAGTAGTCACTGTTGTAGTGAAAATGATCTTTTATCTATGGACAGTTTTTCCTCGCCGATTCTTCTTAAATTCAAGGTTAATCTACCAGATTTCCCATGGTGCACGCACACGGCTTAGAAGCAATCTAAAACTCAACATGTTGGAACAGCACAGTAGTAGCAGCAGTAGTTCATGTGTACTTACTTACATTGTTGCCATGCATTAACTAAACTAAAATCGAGAAAGGATTTTGATGATGATTACTTTGTACTAACTGTCTGAGAAAGCGAATTGCATGACCTTGATGATAAAAATGGAAATGCCTGGTTCCGGGTAGTACTCATGGTAATAGTATGCATGTTTAATAAAAGTTTGAAGGTTTTTATTGAATTAAATACATATAGAATGTTTTGATATGATAATTGTGACGAGTACAACTTTTTTGCTACAAAATACTTTCCACTTTGATTACTTTTTTATTGATTTTATGAATTAAACTAATTATTTTTACAAAGTTACTAATTATAAAGGTATCACGTGGCAGGGACCATTTTAATCATTGGATTAATTTGTGGCAGGGCGCTGGCAATAGTACTGATAACTCCTAAAAGCCCCACAGTAGCTGGCGTTAGTTTAACAAATCCCAGGGTATTCAAAGGGAGAAATATATCACACAGATTTTTCAACGTGTCCACTGCCACATCTGCGTGGTCTCGAACGCACCTGCTGACCAGGCGACACTGCTCGACGCATTCGACAACGCTGGAATTTTTTGCAACGATGCCGTAACAGGTTTTGAGTTTACTTTTGCTAGGATTGATTCTATCATCGCTTTGATGACTAGTTACTGTGCTGGTGGACGCTGTCGAAGAGGAAGATGCCAAGAAACGACGGTTTTGTTGCTGGGATGAGGTTGATGAATATTTGCGACTGGATTTTCCAGGTAATTGTTGAAACTCTTCTCTGTAGATTCTCGAAATTTCGTAAAAGTCACGAACCAGGCCGAGCGTTATAGAGTAGAGCCAAAATCGGGTGGATGTGCGATCCCACTTGGAGGCGTCAATTATATTGGCAGGTAAAACACCTAGTTTATCGAGACAAACGATATGGTCGATAAGCATAAAACACGAGGAGGAAATTCTAGACAAGACGCAACACAGTCTTATTACGGGGTCAGAGACAGAGGTCATCACAGGGAGAGCGCTATGAATGCTTTCGTAGAAACGACCAAATCGGAGCACTGAAAAGAGGCAATGTTATCAATATTACTAATAATAGGTCATACTATGCTTTCCAAATGATTCAAAAAAATTCAAACTTACAACGTCGCATCAATCCTAGGGAATCATCAAGCCGTTTTGCCCTCGCTGCCGAAGTTTCACAGGCTTTTCTTTTAGCCAATGTGTACCACACAATTCTGCTAGTGTATTGGACCAACCTGCAAAGTAGAAACAATTTTTTTTTAAATTGTGAAGCATTTAAAAAATAATCAGGTATTGTTTGTTGTCATTTCAATTTACCTGAAAACCTTATCGCGGCCCGCTGTCTGATTGTTAAACTTTGTCAGCTCATCCATTGTGCAAGAATGTTAAAATGTTGTACAAAAAATTTGAAGCGTATCTAATGGAAGCTAGTTACTAGTAGTGTAGCTACGCAAGCCTAATTTCGTTGGGCAATCTCAATTTTTTTCCCATAGTATAGGTCCCATAGTATGCACATCATCAATGACGCTGTTATTTACTGTTTAATTGATTTAATCACTCCCCATATATGTATATACTATCGGGCAACTGCCAGGCTTGAAAAATATCAAATCAGAAATAACAAAACTGATCTTTGCTCTTCACTCGAATTTTTACCAATAATAAAAAACAGATAACTTTCTTGTACACTATACACACACACGGTTTATTCGCATAAACAGATTCAGTTCTACTTGTTTTTTAATGATTATTAAAAGGATTAAAGAACTAACCACATCAATACCAAGTGGTGAGAAAACGCGATCAGATGATTTTCCCATGTCTATTTCTCCTTTCCAGCCAGATCCCATAATCCCTTCCCATAATGTTGGCTTTGCGTACATGGTTTCACATAGCAAAATGGCAAATAATATATGGCAATAATCCTTTTTCCGTATAAATACTACAAACAGATTCTGACATTTCTTTGCATAGCCATCTCTACATTACATGACGATTGCCGACTTTCTTTCATAAAGTATGTATAGGCATTGCTGTCAAAATTCCGGTTCTCAAACGTGGTCTTTACGTACTCTCTTTCTTTTATGCAAACGGTAAACTTTTGAACAAGTGCAATTGATGAAATATGAAAATCGCAACATGATGCTTTTAGTGAAATCATAAGTAGTTTTAATTAGTAGTACGTTGAGTTGTTTAATAATTTCAATGTTACTATCACCTGTCATGAGCATATTTTTTATCATTTAAAACACGATCAATAAAATGTTATTTTTAGTTGAGTAAGATGCATGATGAATGAAACATTGTCCGTGGTAGGGAATTTGAAGAGTTTCTTCTTTGTTCATCCCATATTACGTCCAATAATATACGGGTCCGCCGCTTATAAGGTTCATCAATTTTACCTTTATTCCTCAGTGCCTATTTGACATTTAGACTTAGGTTCGTTTGAAAGAAAATCGTTTAACAAATAAAACCCAATGGATTAAAAATTAGTAAACTCAACTGACATTAGTACAGAGGACTTGAATATGATTTGCAGCAACAAAGTGGCAAGGTTTTGTCTTTTCGCCACATATTGATTTCTATGCAAAACTGATTAATTTCTCTAGCCTTCTCTACTTGGAACAGTTGGGTTTACTAATTTTTAACGAATCAGGTTTTATTTGTTGAACGATTTTCTTTCAAATGAATCTCAAATTAAGTCTATATGTCTAATAGGCACTGACAATTGTGAGTAATTAAGGTAAATTTGATGAGCCTTATAAGCGGCGCACCCTGTATATATGGTTTGGCTTAAAGTTTTACCTGTTGTGACCTGTACGCTGAACACTTGCATTCTCATCCGTCCTTTTAAACTCTGGAAACATATCTTTTTCCTCCTCCAGCAGCTCTCATTGTTGATGAGGTTGATGCGGGAGCGGAAGCCGCACGCTCTGTTTTAAAAAAATCATCAGTATCGCAATAACAACAATTATTTCAACCAAGTTGTATTGAAAATTGGGGACCTAGTACCTATTTTCTCAAAATTCCAAAAATGCAGTGCATTGCAATTTTGTTATTGCATAAATTACTTGTTCAAAACTTTTTTTATTATTGTGCACGTTTCTAGTACAACAACAACATTCTTCTTTTACTTCATTCCTTGACAAAAAAGTCAAACAGTGCATAGGTAGGTATATATTATTTTACTGCATTCACCATGTACATCAGTAGGTAAAATTTGGTGATAATCGTACGTACTAGTAATTATTTAATTTAAAAATCTGTATTGACTATTAACTTAGGCATTAACATTGATAACCTGAGTGGTAGTAATAATAGACTTGCAAAGTGCAAGAAAACAAAATTCATTTCTAAAAAAAATATTTGATTTTTATGTATTTTTTCGTGTAACAGTTGGTGCACAATTTGGTGTAGTAGTATGTGTGTGAACATTCCGTGTGTATCAAGTAATAACAATCAAGTGCGTATGTGTGTTAATTGCTACATTTTTTTGTGATTGTTGAAAGCAAGTGACCATTTTTTTTATTGCTATAGTTAATTAAAGCTATTATACACTTGATAAATTATACTTAACATATAGTGTTGTTAACAAATCTATTAATATTTTATAGAGAATAAAGTCTATGGGTAAATTTCCTTGGAAACACCTTTGTACCAAAAAATATAAAAAACTGAACACGTTTAACAGCTTTGACTGATTACAAACTCTATCGTTCTTGCTGGGGTCTGGCACTTTTGAATTTTTTTTTGGAATATGTAGCTATTAAAGGCATGTTAGCTGGATTTGATGAACTTTACACAACAATGGTCGTATACTTGATGGTAATATAATGTGACCAGAATGTTTTGGGGCAACAAAAGACAAAAGATTACAAATGAACTGTTTTGGTTTCTACTCAAAGATCTATAATAGGCTGATCACTCGTACCCTTCCCGGCTGCTTTCAGCTTTGCTTCCATTTTTGAAATCATTTGCTGCATTCGTTTAATCTGCAAATATGGAATGTAATATTCGTTTGTAGTCATTATTGAAACTGTCAAAGAAATTTTTTTGGGAAAGCAATATTTTGATGCAACTTTTTTCATACCTCAGCTTCTTTTTGAAGAAGCAAGTCCTGTGAGGAATCTCCACTCGCATCCCGTTTTAGTTTACTCCTTTCCATTGCTCCAATTCTGCCTCCGTTCTGACTCTGCGATAACGTTATTTTTTTCAAAATTCAAGGTATTAGTTGTTCAAGAGGTTTTACTCATAATTAACGTTCAATTTTATCTGTACCAAATACCTGGATCTGGTGTGATCTCAAATCCTCCAAAATCTGATCCTTTAATTTTCTAACTTCTAGCGGTGTCAGGGTATCTGCTTTGGCAATAATCGGAATCAGATTCACTTTAGCCTGGAGACTCTTTAAGGCTTCCACGTCCAATGGCCTGAGACCATGACCATAAGGCGGGACAAAGTACAAGCAACAGTGAACACGAGTATCCTGAATATGCTTCCGGTTGACACCACTTTCTGCCAAAAAGTATTGCTGAAATTGTTCGTCAATGTATTCCGCACAAGCCCTCCAACTGTTTTCACAGTTTATTGCGTCCCCAAATCCTGTTATATAAATAAAATGTAAAATAGCCCATCAGCATGCTCCAACCTCAAGGACATTCCTCCAAACTTCCAAACTTTCTCTACTTCCATTCCTCTTTTCTCATTAATAAACCATACGTGCGTTGCGTATTATACTTTCCATTTCATACTTTCTACTTTTGCTCCATTAATATTGTATTACTTAAAATCAAACCGCCAAATGTCATGCTACCATACAGTCATCATCATAATCATCATCACCGCACCACCACCGCGGGATCAACGGAAAAGTACCCGGAAAAGAGCATATAAATCTTTTTTTTTTGTACTTTTCTTTCTCTCGTTCCTTCTTCTTCGCTTTCACGCTTTCTCGCTTTCATGCTCGTTATTATTATTCTTCCGTCCACACAACTACCGGTCCACTTTCTCCAGAGAACACGCTTCTGGCCTGGCCATTTATGCAATTGCACTTCTATTTCTATCGCTTGTTCTTGCGGTTTGGTTTATTAATACCTTATGTGGTGTAAGGTTACCACCACAACTACCTATTCATTACGTAAATTAGTACTTTTGAGTGGAGTTGCTGCTGCTGCTGCAGCAGCAGTTTTTCATTCACTCACTCACCTGGAGTATCGATCACGGTAAGCCTCAGCTTTACACCACGTTCCTCGATTTCGGTAGTGTGCTTCTGTATTGATGTCGTTCGTTTCAGCTTGTCTGCATAATATGAAAAGAGAATAAAAAATAAAATTCGGGAGGATTCAGATAGAATATTTACAACAGGCTTAAAATTTTAATACAATAATACATCAGCATAATGTAATTTTGATAGAGAGTAAAGATTCGATGAAATTATACATATTGCTGACGATGATGATGAACTAGCTTACCCGCTACCGGTGGGATTTTTCTATCCTGATAAAAGTTGGCAAGAAAAAGACTGTTAATGAGAGTGCTCTTTCCCAGCCCGGATTCGCCAACGGCCATCAGCGTGAAGTCGAAACCTTTCTTGACCGACTTTCTGTGCACTTGTTCAGGCAGTGTGGCAAAACCAATGAGCCGCTCGTTCTAGATGTACACAAGTCACGTTTTGTTTTTGAATAATTAAATTGAGAAGTTGAATTAAAGCAAATTGAATAAAAGTTTTCCTTTTTTTTATTAACTTACCTCTTTTCCTGTACGGGGCAAAGTTTTTGCACGATAAGCCTCAGAGAATTTAAACTCGGCAGGTGGACAAGACAAACAAAAGACATCAGGAATGCTTTCAATTAAATTTTGAGTACTTTTACTAATAGAACCTATCATTCCACCCCCTTGTTGCTGCTGTTGGGGCTGTACAACTTGCTGACTAACTCTTAGTTGTCCCCCTGGCCCTACCACAGGCTGCATGTAATACTGAAGATGAGTGCCATGCGTCTGTGGACCTGTGGGTCTCTCGTAAATCAAACTACTCTTGGAGGAAGGTGGCACCGTAATCACATCCGAAGACGAAGGCCCCTGCTGATGTGACCTTTGACTACTACTACCATAAGCAGAGGAGTAAGGTCCCCCAGCCCCAGATAAACTCGTATACCCAGAAGACGCTGACGACGGTCTGTTGGATGCCTGACTCTGATTTGTTAATGGAAGCACTGGCGTGTATCGAATAGGCTTATTTGGCATCACACTTGTGCTTGCCGCTGATGAAGATGTGCCACCCCCATGATGATGCGAGTGTGGATGATGCATGGAGGAACTGGCACTTGAACCCCCCAGATTTAAAGAGGTTGGTCTATCAAGAGTACCACTTCCACCTCCTCCTGTACTTCCTCCACCACTACCCCCCACTCCGGAAGAGGAACTACCTACCAAGCTACTAACTCCTGCACTGGTTGGCTTTTTCGTGTAGTAAGGTGAATACATGTCTGATTGTAATTGTGTTGGTGCTAAATCCTCTGCTGGTGGCTTAGTTTTGTGCGTTTGAAGACCCGTTTGCCCGAATTTTCTTATCATTCATAATATTTTGCAAAAAAACTTTGCAAAATAAATGATGTTGACTGATGATAATAGTAATCTCAATCAAAACACGGAGCTTAAATGAAAAACTGCAAACTGTAAAACAGAGTCACAACGCTATGCACCTTCACCACACCGCGGCACGTGCACCTGTCATGACGATTGCCAAAGTAGGACTGACGTGAGAACGGAAAAGAGCAAGCGAGATTGAGAAATGAATGAAAATCAGTATTTGGTCTCCTCAGTCCAGAGCACATATATTCACCAACTATTATATATTTTTCTTCACATGAAGAAGTAGCAAAAAGGTAAAGGTAAAACCTCGTTTGGGTCTTGTTCATTTCATTATACTCTGTTCTAGTAGTAGCACCTTTTAACATACTAACAAGTGCTCACTCACTCATCGTGCCATTTACGCAAAAAGTACATAAAAAACTTTCTTTCTAGGTTGCCCGTGTTAAAGAAGTTTTACTTTTTTTGTTTTTTTTTATCAAAAGTCACGAGCTAATAAAGGTATGCAAACTCGAGAGAAAGTCTCTGCTTATCTTCATTGCAAAAAAAAACAGGTACAGGTTTAACCAAATTTAACCAAAAAGTGGAATAGCAACAACAACAACGGAGAAAAAATACGCATTTTAAAAAGGTATGATAAAAAAACTACAAAAATGGAAACATGTTTTTTAACATTATTTATTATACATTTGGGAACACCATGTAGGCACACCTGGGTAAAAATAGAAGAAACAAAAATCCGCCCTCTTTTTTCACCGAGCGAGGATTCATAATT